>CM076582.1:835112908-835283014 GCA_034641835.2 Pinus albicaulis | reverse complement strand
ATTATATATGATATATCCTTTCCTTTGCCACATCTAGTGCATTACGTATTATTCTAATACAATATTCAAACCTGCTTCATGATTTGAAAATGAAATAAAATTTCAAAATATGTCCCAAAAAAAAAAAATATGGGCCACTTTTGATTTGAAATATATTTTCTTGATTAGTTAATAAACACATGACTTCCCCACAACTTAGCCATATAGAGGCTTCCTAGGAAGGTTAACCAATACACTATTGTTATTTTTCCTTTAAAAATGATACAGACAGTTAAATTTCAAGCTATTAGAAGCATTGACACAACTTAGGTTTACATTTCACTAGTAAACAGTGGGAACCAGCCATTTATAATGAGAACTAGGCCATACAAGTTGTTGTGTTACAAATAACTATTATGATTTTTAAAATCAATGTATAATTATTTTTGTTTTATAAGTAAATCAAACCTTTCTTTTGGTAAGGTTCTAAGATACTAACAGCTAAACATCCCCTTAAGTGCTCCACATCCTAAATTTCAAGGGTAAGCTACATTTTTGACAGGTAATTATAGTTAATTACCTGTTACTAAAATTGCTATATATAGTAACAGGTAATTAATTGAGGTGACAAGTAATACTTTGGTTAAGAAATTGTATTGCAATGTTTAAACCTACTCCTTGTAGGATTTCAAAATTTGTCCCTTGCCATTTTGATTTGAATAGGATTGTCTTGATTTGTTAATGAGCACATGACTTGCCCCACAACTTGACCACACATCATAGGTTTGGTTGAATACATTATTTTGAGGTTGGGTGGAAACAAATAAATATAAATATAAAATAAACCTAACACCAACCTAGATCCATCTTAATTACATATCTATCAAGCACCAATAGGGATCAAATATCTAGAGGTCCAAACCTCTTTTTTCAATGTAAAACTTGAGGAAAGGTTTGCACCTCGATAGATTTGATCCCTCTCGGCACTTATAGATCCAGAGTTAAGATTGATCTAGGTTGGTTTTAGTCATGTGTGACCAAGGAAAATGTATGGATAATATGAGCAACATATGATTAATTTTATCAATAATATCAAAATACATCTAATATTAATGTAACCATTTTAAATATTCCAAATATTTTTGAGATTTATCGATTCATTTTATTTTTAAATTTGCTTAGTTACCTCAACTTGTTGAGATGATAAATATTTTAAAATAACTCTAATGATGAAAAATGATGCAATAAAATTTTTGAATGCAAAGTGACAATGTAATAAAATTGAATGATCTAAAATGTGAATAATGTGAATAATAAGAATGTAGTCAATTACAAATAGCCTTCATTGTGATCAATCTAAAACTATTTTATTCTACTATTCTTATTGTCACCCTTGTTATTTTTGTCATATTTTCATATTGATTATATGAAAAATGCAGTGGAAATCATAAACCATTTAAATATATAGCTCGAGCTGTTGTAGTAAGCATCATACCTTGTCTCTCTTGCTCTCCAATATTATTAGGTTTAATTACTATAACACAAAAATAGATCTACATTGTAATTAATTTTTTGTGCTTACATTGAAATCAATGCACAGTATTGATCCAATGGCTTTAAAAATAATGTCCCATCATAGATCCAGTTACATAAAATATACAATAAAATCAATGCATCTAATGCAAAAAATCAAATATGATTAGAAAACAACATCTACACTTAAATCAATGCATCTAATGCAAGTAATAAAATAGGATTAAAAATCACCATCTACACTCAAATCAATGCATCTAGTGCAAGTAAGCAAATAGAATTAGAAACCAACATATACACTAAAAGCAATGCATCTAGTGCAAGCAATCAAATATGATTATAAACCACCATCTACACTAGAATCAATGCATTTAGTGCAAGCAATCAAATAGGATTAGAAATCATATATGTTAAAATTGAATGAATCTAGTGTAAGGAATGAAATATAATTAGAAATCAACATCTACAGTACAAGCAATCACATAAGATTAGAAATCACCATTTACACTGAAACCAATGCATTTAGTGCAATCAATCAAATAGGATTAGGAATCACCTACATTAAAATCAATACATATAGTGCAAGTAATAAAATATCATTAGAAATCAAAATCTACACTAAAATCAATGCATCTAGTTAAAGCAATCAAATAGGATTAGAAATCACAATCTACACTGAAATCAATGCATCTATTGTAATAAATATTCTTCCCTCTCTCCCCCCTCCATTATATCTATATTTCCCTCCATATTTCCTTCTTTATCTCTCTATCTCACCTCCAGAAACATACACACGTTCCCACTCCATATTTATCAATCTCTTTATCCCTCCCTCCCTATCTCCATATATCTCTTCACCTTCCATCTGTATCTCTATATCCATTTGTCTCTCTATATCAACCCCAAATCATACACTCTCTTTCTCCAATATATCTATCTATCAATCCCTCCTCTCCCTCCCTCTCTCTCTCTTCCCCTTTCCTCTCTCTTCCCTCCTGCTATCCTCTCTCCATCTCTATCCATCTTCCTTATCACTCCCTCTCTCTCACTTTGTCTTTCACTCTCTATGTATTTATTCTTACCTCCCTCTCTCTCCCCCTCCATCTCCATCTCTCTTTCCCTACCTCTCTCCACTCTCTCTCTCTCTATCTTCACCATCCAAGTTTTTTAATATATGCCTCTCTCTCTCCTTATCTCCTCCCTTCTCTCCATCTCTCCTTATTTGTATCTTTATCTCACCACCAACCAAACACACTCTCTCTTCGTATCTCCTTTTTCACTCCCCCTCTCTCTTTGCTTGTCACTCTCTATGAATTTCTTCTTCCCTACCTCTCTCGTACTATTTCCCTTCCTCTCTCCTCCTCTCTCTCAATCTGCCTCTCTTTTCCTTCCTCTCTCTCCCTTTCTCTCCTACCTCCCTCTCTCTTCCCCCATCACTCGCTCACTCTCTCTCTCTCTCTCTCATTCCCCTACAATCCTCTCACTTCCCACTCACTCTCTTCCTCTCTCTCAAGTCCTCTCTCTCATCCTTCATCTCTCTCCATTTCTCGCCTACCTCCCTCTATATTAACCTTCCCCCCCACCCTCTGTGTGTGTGTGTCTCTCTCTCTCCCCCTCTCTTTTCCATTAAATCCTCTCTCTCTCTCTCTCTCTCTCTCTCTCTCAAATCCTCTCTCTTCCACCATCACTCTATCTCTCTCTCCAACTATGTTACTATATCCCTCCCTTTCTTCTTCTCTCTCCTTCTCTCCCCCATTTTCTCGGTCACTCTTTCTATGTCTTTTTATCTCACCCCTAAACATACATACTCTCTCTCCATATCTCCTTGTCACTCCCTCTCTCTCCACTTCTAACTCTCTATGTCTTTCTTCTTCTCTCCCTCTCTCCTCTCATCCTTCATCTCTCTCGCTTTCTCTCATACCCCTCTCTCTCTCTCTCTCTCTCTCCCACCTCCATATTTATTTCTCCATCTCCCTTTCTTACCCTTCTCTACCTCTCTTACTCCTCTCCCTCTCTCTCTCTTCATTCCTCCTCTCCCCTCTTCTTTAGTTTATCTCCATCTCTCATTTTTCACTCAGGCTATTTCTCCACCTCTATCATGTCTTTGTTCTTCCCTCCCATATATATCTAGAGTCAATATATATATATATATATATATATATATATATATATATATATATATATATATATATTATACTATAACAAATTTAATATTATATTAATATAAGGTTATACTAGGCTGTAGATTGCACCTCTAAACACAATAATATCTTTTTAATATGTTAAAACCTCGACCAAATCTCTCACATAAAAAGACTCAATAATTGTAGAAAAGAGAAAATCACCAATATATATGTACTGTGATATTTATATTGTGAAGTGGAAATCCATCCAGCATGGATAAAATTCTTTTAATATTATATGCTATTCTAATACAGTACTGAAATCTGTCATGTGATATTCTAATACACCATTCAAAACGTTGTCCTTGGCGTATTTGAAAATTTGTAAACAAAATCTCCATAGAGTTTTGGTTGACCAATTGTGCTATTCTAATACACTATTCTAACCTAACCCACTCCTTGCAAGATTTCAAAATTTGGAAACAAAAGCTCCATGCTGTTCGGGATGACCAATAATATATAGCGTTAGTGCAGTTTCCTGTTGCGTTGATGACCGCATGGCTTCCCCACAACTTCGCCACACAGGTTAGGGTTTCCTGCGAAGCTGAACCAGTACATATAACAGTTATGGGTTGCCTTTAAAACGTTAGATATATATATTGGAAGCATTGCAATAGCTTAGCTTACCTTTGACCAGTAAACTGTGCGAAGGAGCCACCTCTGGGAACTGGGCCACTCAGATTGTTGCGTGACAAATCCCTGTTCGCAGCATAGAAAAGATAACATGGGCTTACTGATGATTATGATCATAACGAAAATTACTGTATAATTACGATGATTGTGATTTTAATAAAACTTACACTACATGCAACGAAGAAATGGAAGTGAGCGACGTTGGAATATTTCCAGACAACCGATTGTTATTCAAGCGCCTGCAACATAGAGATAAAGATAGAGATTATTTATTAGCATGATCTCCGTTTCTTGAAGTTGGAGGAGAGAATTTTCAGTGATGAGAGGATTTACAAGAAAGTGAGACTCGGCAAGCGCGAAAGAGAGGCAGGTATCGGTCCACTAAAATTGTTCTCATATAAATCAATACTGATCAAGCTTTTCATGTCCCCCAAGCTCTCAGGAATAGAACCACTCAGAGAGTTCTTCGGTATATTCCTGTCATTGAATATTCAATCAATCAGGAATATTAACAACCCTAGCACAAATAATTATCTTTGCATTTAAAGAAGCAAAAGTAATGAAATGCTTGCTTACAGGTATTGCAGATGCGAGAGCTGAGATATCTTGGGTGATAATGTTCCACTCAGCTTTCTGCGTGGCAAATCTCTGCACATTAAATGGCAATGGCGATATTGTTCATTAGACCCAAAAAAATAAAAAGATGGAAAAACTATATTATTGATGTGATTGTGATCACAATCTTAAATTCCAAAAATACTCTATAAGGAACAATGCGAGGCCAAACTTACAGCCTGACTACATGGCGCAAGCCATCGCATGTGACATGTAACCAAGTGCAAGGGTCTATTATGTCTTCTGCCCAGCTTGCTAAAGCTTTATCCGGATCTTGCAAAGCGCTTTTAACTGCCATTAACGCGTCCCCTGTTTATCATCGCAAAAAAATAGATTCAGTCTGCTGCGCATTCGCAACAATTGCAGAGTATAGGAATCTACGAGGGATAGAGGAATCTATAAAAAAAAAAAAAAACCTTCAGGATTTGCCATAGTTTGGACAGCAAGGATGCATGGTAAAATAAGAAAGAATGCAAGCTTGTACACGATCGAATCCATGTCGTCTCTGGAATCTGAACAATATCCACCGTAAGAAAATGTTGAGCACCTACATTGTTTATGGAGAGCACGGTGACCCTATAAATAGTCCTCAAGTCACTAAAATCATCCCCCACAAGCCACGTCCACTTTGCTATTTTTGACCAACACTACCACATGTCCCTTATGGTTGGTCATGATTGTGGTTTATCCCATTTCATTCTGTCCCACTCCTTTAAAACTTTAAGATTAATATATATTAATTTGAAACTCTATAGTTTCCATTAATGAGGTGTGTGTTTTAAACCAATTCTGGTTAGGGTAAAAATAATGGGCGATAAAGTTATTTTAAAAAAACATTAAATATTAGTAAATGGAGAAAATTAAATATTTTCTCCCCATTAAAAACGAATGATTTTTTTGAGAATTTTTAGAATAATATAAGATTCTATGAAGGAGTCCCTGGTTTTGGGTGAACATTTTATTATTTAATTTTTAAAATAATATAAGACTTTATGAATGTGTCCCTCGTTTTGGTGAACATTTCATTCTTATTTAAGAACAGAAAGTTCAAATTCAAATTCATGATATTACAACTATCAAGACCAATAACAAATAAATAAATAATAAAAGGAAATAACTAACTATTACAAGTAAGTAGAGAGGATTTAGAAGTAGAAAAAATATATATTAAAAGAAAAAATATATATTAAAAGAAAAAATATATATTAAAAGAAACTAGAGTTGAGCAGGATAAATTAATAATGAAATTCGTCAAATTAGTTTTCAAACTAAAGAGGCAAGAGTAAAAATTATTTATATTAAATTTGTATATTTAGTATTGATGAGCCATGGTATTGGTCCATAGTATTGTAAAAATGTCTATTTATAGTAAAGTCTGTGTGAATATATATGGTTTAAAATCTTGTTATATTGTAGGTATTTCCATGGTAAATTTGAATATAGTTACAAAATTATTATTTTAATCTATATGGTAAAATGAATCTTAATTTATAGTCATGATTTATATTTCAGATATTTTAATGTGATAGAGAGTTAGATATATCTTAAAAGTAATTAGAATGTTTTTTCTTTTAAATTTAATGAAACAAATGCTATAAAATCAACTAAAAAATATATTTATAAAAGGTTTTGATTGTGAAATGAGGGATGGTTTGTTGGCATGTAATATCTATGGTAAAGTGGGCATTAATATCCATGGCCAAATATATCGTTATATTGGAAGTTTATTGCAATTACTAAGTCCTTAGAGTTACAAAATCATTATTTTTATTTATAAAGTAAAATGGAACTTAACTTATAACTACCACATATATGTTATGTATTTTAATGATATGTATATTATGATTTTATTTTATCTAAAATAGAATTCATAATTTTATTAATACCACCCTACATCCATCTTAACTCCGGATCTATCAAGCACTAAGAGGGATCAAATCTCTTCAGGTGAAAACCTCTTTTTTGAGTGCAAAACTTGAGGAAAGGTTTGCACCTCGACAGATTTGATCGCTCTCGATGCTTGATAGATCCAGGGTTAATATGGATCTAGGTTTTTTATATAATACTATGTGTGTGTGTGTGTGTGTGTGTGTGTATCTTTCTTATTTCCTCTCTCTATCTAACCCCCCAAACATATAAATTCTCTCTCTTTCTCTCTCTCTCTCCCTCTTTGGGTCTCCTCTCTTCCTCACTCTATATCCATCTCTCCCTTATCACTCCCTCTCTCTCTCCCTCCAACTCCATCTCTCTCTCCCCTTCTCTCTATTGAGTTCTCTCTCTCTTCCTTCCTCCCTTTTTCATTCTCTCCCACCTCCATTAGTCTCTCTCCACCCCCATCACTCTCTCTATCTTCCCTATAGTTTTATCACTATCTCCCTCCCTCTCTCCTTTTTTCTCTCTCTCCCCTCCATCTTTGTGTCTCCCTATCTCTTTTTTCCCCTCCTCTCCTGATCTCGCTCCTCTCAATTCCATCCTCTCTCCCCATCTCTACCTTTTCACTCCCTCTCTTTATCCACCTCTATCTCTCTATTTCTTTGATATTTTTGTTGGAAATACTGAGGAGGGGGGAGGAGGGGGTGAATCAGTATTCCTTTCAATTAGAGCATTATTTAATCTTCAAATATTATCATTGTTTGTACAATGATAGAACCAAACAAGAGGAACAAAAATGCACACAGTTTTTAAGGTGGAAACCCACTCCGAGAAAAAAACCACCTAATGCTTCTTTAATAATTCTTTAATATTCAACTCCAATTGAAAATAAAGCTCCAACTTCCTAGAATCTAGAAAAGAATTCTTCTCCAACTCCCACTGAATGGATACTCCAACGCCCGAGATTCTTCAGTAGTCAACTGAACGGATGCCCCAACACCCAATGAATTACAACTCACCCTAGCACCACCCTTCCACCCTATAGAAGAATAAAAGAAGAATGGACTCCCGTACCAGGGAAAATGGTCTAGTTTACAATGATATAGAATGATGTAGAAGAAGAAGATATACTAGACCATAACCCCAACTTTGGCACAACCATCTAATGATGATCCTAGACCTCCCAACACTGCCTCTTCAACCCTTGGCAGATAGACACTAGTACAATTTTTACAATAATGTATTTACAATGACTTAGTACAATGATACCTCTACAATGATTGTATGCAGTGCTTCACACTTGAAGACTTCATATGATGAACTTCTTGCTGTTTTTCTGCACCTTGGTTGCTACTCTTATCATGCTACCTTCTGCTACACCTTGCTTTTCTTTGTTGCCATAGAATGTTTGTTCCTTTGCAACCCTTGACAACACATGATCTAGCTTTTTCTTTGCCTTCTAGGAGCTCGATATTTAATCTGTTGTATCTCTGTTATATCTGATTTTCGGTCTTGTAGTAGTCCTCTAAGTTGTATTTCCAATGCCAGAGGTCTGACCCAATTTTGATTCTTCAAGAGAGAGTTATACCCAATCTCTCACAATGCCCTAATTATGAATTGTTTCAGTAAAGCATAATTGTACGACGTGCCACGTGTCATTGTTTCATCATTTGGCTCTGAAATGGATAGAGAAAAAAGTAAAGACTATGCACTATCTGCCACATTTTACAGAATTCCAATCTGATACTCAGAGAGAGAGTTATGATTAATTTGCCAAGGTCACTTCTTTGAGATGAATTTCAGGAGCCTGCAAAAACCCTGACTTCCACAGATCATAACTCCAAAAATATTGCGCACATTGACCTGAAATTTTTTTAGCAGCTTCCTCAGGAGTTCAACTTCCTCATAAAAATTTCAGCTTCTGAACCTTCTTAGAAAACAATTTAGAGCGCAAATTCCACGATGACTTGTTTCAGATGGTGGAATCCCCTGCATAAGGAGGAAATGAGGATCACAATTTATATAAATGCTTAGGTTGA
Source organism: Pinus albicaulis (assembly GCA_034641835.2). Lineage (NCBI taxonomy): Eukaryota > Viridiplantae > Streptophyta > Pinopsida > Pinales > Pinaceae > Pinus > Pinus albicaulis. The sequence goes on along the minus strand of CM076582.1, from coordinate 835,274,160 downwards.
GAGGGGCTTCAAAAAGTGATCGTGGGAAGGATTTTAGGAGCTTAAAAAATATTAATTATGACTTTTCAATGACCCATGCCCCAACCCCATGGGGTTTTAGCCCACTAACTGGGGGTATAAACTTCAAACATGAATATTTCTCAAACCGTGAAGAATTACATGGTGTGCCATATATCAATGGAAACATCTCGACAAGTAGAAACCATCAAAAGAATTATTGACCTAGAATATATTAATTTGGTAGGTCAAAATTCCCATGCAATATTGGGTTAGCCCCTAGTGCTGCTTGGGTTGACATCAATGACAACTGCTGATAAAAAATCTACGCCTTTGGCATTGATGGAAACACAAGTACTCCCCCTGCGATCATGACACCTCTTCCTACAACATTCTCTCCCCCTTTGACATCAATGGAAAAGGGTAACTCCCCTTGAAACACAACCATCCTGTGGACATGTACACACTTCCACTCTCGCTGACACACAACTGTCCTGTAGACCTGTAATCTAATGAGAACTTGGGAGAATCCCAAGCTTTTGATGAAGATATTCAAATGCTTCACGAGGTAAAGGTTTAGTGAAGATATCAACAATTTGTTCTTTTTAGAAAACATACTCAAGTTTGATATTCTTTTCAGCGACTTTTTCTCTAACAAAATGATATTTGATCGGAATTTGTTTTTGTTTTGAATGCATGACAGGATTCTTGGAGATGTTGATGGCACTAGTGTTATCACAGAATATGGGAATAGGCTCACGAATTGTACTTGAATATATTGCAAAGTTTATTTCATCCAAAGGACTTGAGTACAACATGATGCTGCTGCAATTTATTCTGCTTCCACTATAGAAAACGATATTGAATTTTTCTTTTTTCTCAACCATGATACGAGACAACCACCTAGATAGAATGCTACTCCACTAGTACTCTTATGATCATCAACACTTCCTGCCCAATCTTCATCTGTAAAGGCTTGAATAATGAGATTGTTACCCTTGGGATACCACAAGCCATATTCTTTTGTGCCCTTTAGATATCGAAGAATTCTTTTGACGGCAATAATATGTGATTCTTTTGGTGCTGCTTGGAATCTTGCTACTTGTCCAACTGCTTGCATAACATCTGGCCAAGAGGCTGTTACATATAGAAGACTACCAATCATAGATTTGTACAACATCTGATCCACATCCTTAGATGAGTCATCTATGCTCAATTTTCAACCTGTTACCATCGGAGTAAGGACGGGTTTGCAATCTTCCATTTTAAATTTCTTGAGCATTTCCTTGATGTACTTGGCTTGACATACAAATATTCCTTTCACTTGGTGAGATATTTGAAGCCCTAAGAAGTATGTCATCTCACCAAGTAAAGACATCTCAAACTCACTTTGCATCTTTGTAGAAAAGTTCTTACTTAGTTTATCATCATTGCTACCAAATATTATATCATCCACATATACCTCAACGATTGTTAAATTATCTTTATCTATTTGTACATAAAGATTACTATCAATAGTACCTTTCTTGAACCCTTGTTGACATAGATATCCATCAAGATGAGCATACCATGCTCTCGAAGCCTGCTTGAGACCATATAGAGCCTTCTTTAACTTGCAGACATAGTCTTCTTTTTGTGATAGTAGAAAACCTTCAAGTTGTTCGATGTAAACTTCTTCTTCTAATTTTCCATTTCAAAATGATGACTTAACATCCATTTGGTAGACTTTGATTTTTCTTGAACATTCATAGGCGAGAAACACTCAGATGGCTTCCATTTTGGCAACTGGTGCAAATGTTTCGTCGAAATCAATTCCTTCCACTTGTGCATAGCCTTTGCAAACCAATCTTGCTTTGTTTCTGGTAACCTGCCCATCTTCATTCAATTTTTTCCTGAACACCCATTTAGTCCCAATGAAATTTTTATCTTTTGGTCGTGGAACTAATTCCCAGCTGTTATTCTTCTCAATTTTATCCAATTCTTCATTCATAGCTGCTACCCAATGTTCATTCTAGCTAGCTTCTTCAAAACTACTAGGCTCAAAGGTTGCTAGAAAAGCAACGTGAGCTTGTTGTGATGAACGAAGATATCGACCTTCATTTATGTCACCAATGATTTGATTTGATGGATGGTTCTTTTGAATCCACTCTTTTGTTCTCCTTGGAGGAGCTTCTTGTTGTTGTTCTAGTATATCTTGATGATCATTGTTTACTTCTCCCTCGTTGATAGTTGCTTCTTGTTCTAAAATTTTATCTGTGTGTTTTTCAGCCTTTGTCTCAAGTTTCAAAGATTCTGGATCCTCGTCATTACTCTCTAGAACACCATATTTGTCAATTATAACGTTTATGCTCTCCACTATCTGTTTTCGTCTTAGATTATAGCATTTATAGGCCTTTATTTTGCGTGAGTAACCAACAAAGATACCTTCATCAACACGTGATTCAAACTTACTCAAATTTTGATCTTCTCTTTTGATATAACATTTGCTTCCAAAGATTCTGAAATATTTTACATTAGCTAGTTTTCTTTTCCATAATTCATATGGATTCTTGTTGCAATTATTTCTGAGAAGACTTCAGTTGATAATGAATATTGTCGTATCAATTTCTTGAACCCAAAAAAATTTATCCAATTTTGAGTCCTTCAACATTGTTCTACCCATTTCCTGTACGGTTCTATTCTTCCTTTCAGCAACTCCATTTTGCTGAGGTGTTCATGCTATTGAAAATTGCCTTTTTATTCCATTTTCGTCATGGTATTGCTGAAATAATTTGGAAGTGAATTCTCCACCATTATCTGATCTTAAAAACTTTATTTTCAAATCAGTTTCATTTTCAACCAACTCCTTGTAGATCTTAAAGCACTCAAATGCTTCAAATTTTTTCTTTAGGAAACTGACGGCTGTCATCCTGGTATAGTCATCTATCATTAACATGAAATATAATTCTCTGTCTAATCCTTTTTTTCTCACAGGAAGACATAGATCAATATGTATCAATTCCAATGGATGTCATACAAAGTGTTCTTTTGTTTTAAATTGGACTTTTGTCTGCTTGCCATGCCGACATGCCTCACATAGTGTGTTAGAAGGTTTTGAGATTTTCGGCATTTCTTGTACTGCTTCATTTTTGCTTATCCTGACAAGATTGTCAAAGTTTATGTGACCCATTCATTTGTGCCATAACCAGATTTCATCTTCTTTAGCTATAGACATGCTTTAGTTGCTTCATTTAGAACATATATGTCGTTTGGAGCTCGACTTGCTGTAGCCACAATTTTACCATACCTACCTTTCCTAATTTCACATTTTTTGGAGTTGAATAACACTGTGTGTCCTTGATCACACATTTGTCCAACACTGAGAAGATTGTGATTCATGTTTTCAACCAATAGAACATTCTTGGCTATAACATCTTTGCTTTTGAGAGTGACAGTACCTGATCCTATAACATTTCAAGATCCCTCATTTCCAAAGGATATGGTTCCATCCTTCTTCTCTTTCAGAGATTCAAATTTCCTTCTATCTCCAGTCATTTGCATTGAGCAACTGCTGTCAACATACCACACATCTTTATTTTTTTGAGCCTTGAGAGCGAGAGCACAATTATCAGTCTTCTTCTTCTTCCATGTTCATTCATTCTGTGGCTTCGAAGATTCTTCTGGAGGATTTTCAAGTCTGCAGTCTCTGGCTATGTGTCCAAATTTCTGACATTTGTAACATTCCATATTATTTCTTAAATGTTCAAATCTATTGATTTTTCGTTGAGCCCTGGGAGGTTCATATTTGAAGAATCTCTTGGAATTGTATTGGCTCCTAGGGCACGTACGACATTCTACAGCTTTATGACCAAATTTTCCACATGAATAACAATAGCCATGAAAAATAGGTTGGTACCTGGATGAAAATCTTCGTCGAGTTATTGTCTTCCAAGGATGTGCTTGCAAATATTGTCCAATGAAGTCTACATGTATGTCAGATCTCATAGGTTCATTTTATTTTGTTGTAGAAGGTCCTTCTTCTTCTTCTTTGTAACCGAGGCCAGTTCTATCATTGTAAGATCATCGATTGTTGATGAATTCTTCCAATGCCCTTGAGCTATTGGCATAGTTTTGGACAGTTTTTCCCTTCTTCACTTCCTTACGCAGCGAGACTACTTTGGCTTCTAATGCTTCCCTTTCTTGGTTGCTTTCTTCCAACTTCTTTTGAAGTGACTCTTCAATACATTTGTGTTCTTCAACCTCAATTTTGAGACCTTGAACTTTTTCTGGAAGAGTATTGGAATGGATCTTCTCAGCATTGAGCTCTTTTATAAGCTTTATTGCCTCCTCATAAATTCTTCTATGGTCAACCCTTCTTCTTAATTATTTGGTACTTCTTGTTTATTGTGCTTGGCCATAAACAATACCTTCTCATTGGCTTCTTCTTTTCTGTCACTTTCTTCATCAGATGATGAACTATCTTCTTTAGAGAGAAAGTTCCTTTTGGATCCTTTCTTTTTTCCTTTCTTGTTGAATTTCTTAAAGCCTTTATTTCCTTTTGATTTTCCATCACTTTTGTTCAGACATTTTGCTACGAAATTCCCAACCTCTCCACAACCGAAAAATATTAATGGAAGTTTACCTTTTAATTTTCCCTTACTAGGTTTTAGTTTTCTCGTAAAGTAAGCATATTCTTCATCTGAAAGACCTTCTCCATCATCTCCCTTTTCTTCACACTTGCAGGTGCATGTCATTTCAATTGAAGGTTATTTGTCCTTATTGGTTTTCTTAGATGCAAAAAACGCAGTTTCTAGATTTGAAGTACCCTTTTCTTCATCAAGTCTCATTTCATATGCTATGAGAACTCCATGTAATTCTTCCTTGTTGATTTTGTCTAGATTTGCACTGTATTCTAAGACCGATACCTTTGCGTTGAATCTTCCTGGTAACGTTCTAAGAATATTCTGTATAATAGTCTTCTCATCAACCGTCTCTCCCAATCCTTCCAGAGTATTGGTTATTTCATCAATGTATTGGAAGTATGCAACAATGTTGCAATCTTCTTTCATTCTGAGTTGCTCAAATTTCTCTCTATAGATTTGAAGCTTTGCTTCTTTAACGTTTGAGTCACCTGCATATATATTCTCAAGCTTGTCCCATACATTTTTGGTGGTTTTACAACCCAACACCTTATGATAAGTAGATTCAATAAGTCCACTGATAATAATATTCTTTTCTTTTTCCTTATTTACCAAATTATTCTTACATTGTTCATCCGCGATTGATGTAAATCCATTTTGAATAGTGTCCCATACTTCGTAACCTTGCGCCAAGAGATAGACCTCCATTCTTCCTTTCCAGAGTGCATAATTATTTTCATTGAATAAAGGTACACCATTCTTGGTATGCTCCATGACCTCCTTTCAACTATTAAACTACTATTGAAGGAACCATGCTCTGATACCAATTGTTGGAAATACTGAGAGGGGGGGGGGGAGTAAATCAGTATTCCTTTCAATAAGAGCATTATTTAATCTTCAATTATTATCAGTGTTTGTACAATGATAGTAGAAAACAAGAGGAACACAAATGCATATAGTTTTTAAGGTGGAAACCCACTCCCAGACAAAAACGACCTAATGATTTTCTAATAATTCTTTAATATTCAACTCCAACTGAAAATAAAGCTCCAACTTCCTAGAATATAGAAAAGCATTATTCTCTGTCTCCCAATGGATGGATGCTCCAACGCCCAAGATTATTCAGTAGTCAACTGAATGGATGCCCCAACACCCAATGAGCTACAACTCACCCTAGCACCACCCTACCACCCTATAGAAGAATAAAAGAAGAATGGACTCTTGTACCAGGGAAAATGGTCCACTTTACAATGATATAGAAGGGTGTAGAAGAAGAAGATATACTAGACCATAACCCCAAGCTTGACACAACCACATAATGATGATCCTAGACCTCCCAACACTACCTATTCAACCCTTGGCAGATAGACACTAGTACAATTTTTACAATAATGTATTTACAATGACTTAGTACAATGATACCTTTACAATGATTGTATGCAGTGATGCCCACTTGAAGACTTCATATGATGAACTTCTTGCTGCTATTATGCACCTTGGTTGCTGCTCTTGTCATGCTACCATTTGCTGCACCTTGCTTTGCTTTGCTGCCATAGAAAGTGTGGTCCTTTGCAACCCTTGAGAACACATGATCTAGCTTTTTCTTTTCCTTCTAGGAGCTCGATATTGAATTGCAGTATCTCTGTTATTTCAGATCCTTGATATCTGATTTTTAGTCTTGTAGTAGTCCTCTGTGTCGTCTTTCCAATTCCACAGGTCTCACACAATTTGGATTCTTCAAGAGAGATTTATACCCAATCTCTTACAATGCCCTAATAATGAACTGTTTCAGTAGAGCACAATTATACGGGTTGCCACGTGTCACTATTTATTCATTTGGCTCTAAAATTAATAGAGCTAAAATTAAAGACAGTGCACTATCTGCCACATTTTATAGAATTCTAATCTGATACTCAGAGAGAGAGTTATGACGAATTTACCAAGGTCACTTCTTTGAGATGAATTTCAAGAGCCTGTAAAAACCCCGACTTCCATAGATCATAACTCCAAAAATGTTGCGCACCTTGATCTAAAATTTTTACAACAACTTCCTCAGGAGTTTGACTTCACGTCGTAAAAATTTCAGCTTCTGAACCTTCGTAGAAAAAATTTAGAGCGAAAATTCCACGATGACCTGTTTCAGATGGCGGAATCCCTTGCATAAGGAGGAAATGAGGATCACAATTTATATAAATTCTTAGCTTGAGAGGGGCTTCAACAAGTGAACGTGGGAGGGATTTTAGGAGCTTAAAGAATATTAATTATGACTTTTCAATGACCCATGCCCCAACCCCATGGGGTTTTAGCCCACTAACTGGGGCTACAAAATTCAAACATGAATATCTCTCAAACCGTAAAGAATTACATGACGTGCCATATATCAATGGAAACCTCTCGACAAGTAGAAACCATCAAAAGAATTATTGGCCCAAAATTTATTATTTTTTTAGGTCAAAATTCCAATGCAATATTGGGTTAGCCCTTGGTGCTGCTTGGGTTGACATCAATGACAACTGCTGATCAACAATTTTGTGCGTCTATCTCCCCTTATTAATCCATCTCTCTCTCTCTCTCTCCCTCTCCCTCTCTCCCTCTCTCCTTCTATCTCTCCTTGCCTATCTCTCTTCCTTTCTCTCCCTCTCTCTTTCCCTCATCACTCTCTCTCCCTCTCTCTCTTCGCCCTCAAGCGGTGTCACTATCTCCCTCCCTCTCTTTCTTAAATTTGATTCCATGATATTTTGTTTAAGAAAGAATCTAAATTAAAAAACTCAATTGGTTGTAAAATATTAAACCTATATTTTGGATCATTCATGTCAAAAAAAATATAATAATGAAACACTTAAAACAATCATGGACTACATTTCCTCTATTATTGTTACTCAATTTGTTTACTCTCATTGCTTAGATCCTAAGATGGATCTATGTTATTTCTTAGTAATAGACATGATGGTTCTTAGAAAAATGCCTTGGAAAAGATTAGACATGATGGGAACAATACATAGAAGAACATTATTCTTAGTGTTTAATTTATCAAATTTTATCTAGTTATAAGTTAGAACTTTTATGGTAATGATATATTGTTAACATGTGTGTGCTCTTCTTTGATAATATGATTTACAAAGTCTAACTAAAATGTGGCACAGGTTTTTAATTACAATACAATAAGTATCGATGATAATGCAATAAATATTGATTGTGTGCAATGCATCGATGTTATTTATGTTAGTAAGTCTTAGGGAAAGAAGGTATTGTAATTGTATTAATGGAATTACCAGATCTAGTTATTTTATACTAAGCAATAATTTATATATTTGTCTTTATAATACTTTGAAGATATTTAGTTTCATATATATAACAAAATGGGTAATGAAAAGGTGAAGTTTTCTATGTTTTAAGTTAGATAAATTTTTAATATTAGCTTAGCTTTATTGTTATCATCATTAGAAATAGTTTTGATTTGTTTATATCTTATATTCAATATATTTCCAAAAGAAAATACAATGTATAGTTAAAGACAAGTACAAATTGTAGAAATTTATTAATACAGATAGTATTACCAGATTCTCCTAATCTAAAAAATTAATCTTATGTAAAATAGAGAATGCTTCCACTTAATTCTTTGCGGAAATTAAATCACCAATTGCAAACACATATGAAGAAAATCAATCGCACATAAACACAGTTGTTTAACAGAAAAGCTTAAAGCTAAAAACCCCAACTATCATATATTATTTATATCAATGGATCATGTAATAATATCATACAAAACTTAGTACATCAAGCTCTAAGTACAATCAACAATCATTACACACTGTCATGCAGAAATTTGCATATCTATGCACCAATTTCTTGCCTCTTGACAACCTACCTCGACTGCACAATCCCTGTTGAAAAAGACCTCTGAATGAATTAAAATTGGCCTTGCCTTGACTGCACAATCCTCATTGGCATATCCAATGTCTGTTAGATGCATTGAATGCATCACTATAGTCACAACAGATAGTCCATCTCACCCTTTCACCTATCTCTCCACTGGGTCTCCACTGGAACTGACATGCAAGTAGTTAACTGTTATATTTGTTTAGTTGCAAGTGAGTCTCTAGTTGTGAATTAATTAAATAATTAATTCACTAAACTCTCACTAGTGTATCTTCAGTTAGAACTAGATACAACTAGCACAATTGAGTTAAACTGAATAACAACTCCCATAACTACTCTTCCAACTCTGTCACAACTTTTCCACTTCGGTTCTAACCGAGTCCTCCATGCATGAGTCACTAACCACCCTATGAATTTCATAATTCCTTCAGCCCACTAATTTTCCAAATCTATTCACTAAAATAAAGTTCTCCAAGAGAATAAGTTGATATTTATTGTTGGATTATAATTAATGGCTAATAATAGTCGATATGCATCTATTTTTAGATTGACGATATATAAATAGACTTCGCCTAATATTCTAAAAATAGAATCTCCATTTATTTTTCACATTTGACAAACCATCTACAAATAGCATCCTGAAGCTTATAGAATATTCTCACCATGTCTAAAAATAGACATACACCTAAAAATAGCTTGGGGGCCCCACTTAGTGAAGGTGCTTAATTTTCACTAAGCTCATCATCTTGTTGAATCTCAACACTCCCTCTCAACAAGATAGGGAATATCCTTCACCCCGATCCTTCCTTTATGGTATTCAAATTTGCTCCTGCTGAGGGCCTTCATCAGAATATCTGCATCCTGATATTCCGTAGGAATGTACTGAAGCAACATGATCTTCCGTTGCACACAATCTCTAATATGATGATACCGGATATCTATATGCTTAGATATATCATGAAACACATGATTAATCGAGAGTTTAATGCAACTCTGATTATCACAATGTATCACTATAGGATCTAAATGTGAACCGAACAAATCGACTAGGATCTTCCTCATCCAGATAGCCTCACATCCACCTTAACTTGCTGCCATGTATTCTTCTTCCGCTGAACTAAGTGCCATGGATATTTGTTTCCTACTATACCAAGAAATTGTTGTAGATACGATACTGAAAACCCCTTCATATGTGCTCTTTTTGTCCGTTGGGCTGCCTGCCCAATCTCCATCCGTGAAGCCATGCAAATTTACTTCATCTGTCGATCTCTACCATAATCCATACTGAGATGTTCCCCTGAGATACCTTAGGACATGCTTTCCTACTTTCCAAAAGAGCTTGTTAGGCTTAACCATCGCTTGACTAACCTGGTTCACGGCATATCATATATTCAGTCTTATATTAACTAAATACATGATCGAACCCGCCAACTGTCAATAGACAGTAGCATACACCACCTTTTTCGATGTAGCATCCTCTTTCGTCCAATTTCCTAGAAGAGGAGTATCCATGGGCTTGCAGTCCTCCATGTGAAACTTACCAAGTATTTCCTGAGCATACTTGCCTTAAGACACAAACAGTTCACCTTCTCGCCGCCATATTTCCAATCCAAGGAAATAATGAAGGAGGCCCAAATCCTTCATCTCAAACTCCTTTATCATCGCAAAAACGTAGATTCATTCTGTTGCTCATTCACAAAAATTGCAGAGTATAGGAATCTACAAGGGATAGAGGAATCTATACAAAAAAAACCTTCAGGATTTGCTATAGTTTGGACAGCAAAGATGCATGGTAAAATAAGAAAAAATGCAAGCTTGTACACGATCGAATCCATGTCGTCTCTCTAATCTGAACAATATCCACCATAAGAAAATGTTGAGCACCTACATTGATAATGGAGAGCACGGTGACACTATAAATAGTCCTCCTCAAGTCACTAAAATCATCCCCACAAGCCACGTCCACTTTGCTATTTTTGACCAACACTACCACATGTCCCTTATGGTTGGTCATGATTGTGGTGGTTTATCCCATTTCACTCTATCCCACTCCTTTAAAACTTTAAGATTAATATATATTAATTCGAAATTCTATAGTTTCAATTAATGAGGTTTGTTTTAAATAAATTCTTGCTAGGGTAAAAATAATGGGCAATAAAGTTATTTGAAAAGAATGTTAAATATTAGTAAATGGAAAAAAATTAAATATTTTCTCCCCGTTAAAAATGAATGTTTTTTTTTGAGAATTTTTAGAATAATATAGGATTCTATGAAGTTGTCCTTGGGTGGACACTTCACTTTTATTTTATTTTTAGAATAATATAAGATTTTATGAATGTGTTCCTAGTTTTGGTGAACATTTCACCCTTATTTAAGAACAAAAAGTTCAAATTCATGATACTAGGACTACAACGACCAATAACAAATAAATAAATAATAAAAGGAAATAATTAATTGTTACAAGTAAGTAGAGAATATTTGATTAAGATGAAGTAGAAAAAATATATATTAAAACAAACTAGATTTGAGCGTGATAAATTAATAATGAAATTCGTCAAATTAGTTTTCATACTAAAGAGGAAAGTAAAAATTATTTATATTAAATATGTATATTTAGTATTGATGAGCCATGATATTGGTCCATAGTATTGTAAAAAGTCTATTTATAGTAAAGTCAGGGTGAATATACATAGTTTAAAATCTTGTTATTGTAGGTATTTTAATCATAAATTTAAATATGGTTACAAAATTATTATTTTAATCTATATGGTAAAATGAATCTTAATTTATAGCCATGATTTATATTTCAGATATTTTAATGTGATAGAGAGTTTAGATATATCTTAAAAGTAATTAGCATTTTTTTTCTTTTAAATTTAATGAAAAAAATGTTATAAAAATCAACTAAAAAATATATTTATAAAACATTTTCATTATGAAATGAGAGATGGTTTGTTGGCATGTTGTATTGAGCAGACGTGATATTATCACAAGGCCTACTTACAAGTTAATAATATCTATGATAAAGTGTGCATTAATATCCATGGCTAAATATATTGTTATATTGGAAGTTTATTGCAAGTATTAAGTTCTTAGAGTTACAAAATCATTATTTTAATTTCTAAGGTAAAATGGAACTTAACTTATAACTACCACATATATGTTATGTATATTATGATTTTATTTTATCTAAAATAGTATTCATAAGTTTATTAATACCACCCTACATCCATCTTAACCCCGAACCTATCAAGCACTGAGAGGGATCAAATCTCTTAAGGTGGAAACCTCTTTCTTGAGTGAAAAACTTGAGGAAAGGTTTGCACCTCGAGAGATTTGATCACTCTCGATTCTTGATAGATTTGGGATTAAGATGGATCTAGGTTGGTTATATAATTCAATGTGTGTGTGTGTGTGTGTGTGTGTGTGTGTGTGTATGTGTGTGTGTGTGTGTGTATCTCTTTCTTATTTCCTCTCTCTATCTAACCCCCCAAACATATAAATTCTCCCTCTTTCTTTCTCTCTGCCTCTTCAGATCTTCTCTCTTCCTCACTCTATATCCACTTCTCCCTTATCACTCCCTCTCTCTCTCCACATTTCTCCCTATTTTTATTTCTTCCTTCCTCCCTCTCTCTCCCCCTCCAACTCCATCTCTCTCTCCCCTTCTCTCCATTGATTTCTCTCTCTCTTTCTTCCTCTCTTTGTCATTCTCTCCCACCTCCATTAGTCTCTGATGAAAAAAGATCCTGGGGTATCACCAAAATCCCTTTTCATGTAGAAATCTCGATCCTGGGCCTGTGGGTTATGGCCCATTAAGCCTTATCAGAGGTGTTTCATGCACTTTGAAACCTTTAATTTTATTAACGTGGATCTTCATTTGAATCAAGCATCACCTTATCGGAGTTTAAATCACCATGCAATATTACAAAATACGTGCTTCGACCCACAGCAAACCATAGTACAACACGCAACTATATGTATTTTAAATACCATACAACCGACTCCGTAACATTGGCGATCGCACTCTCCAACCATCTTCAATCGAAATAGGAAGTCGCAATGAATTGCATGCCAAGCTGTCAAGAGCTCAGCAGCTCCGATCCGATTAATCAGAAATCAGCCGATCGGAACCTCGCTGCGATTGCAATTTGAATCGCCGATCGGTAATCACGAGGCGCTCTCCAGGTTTTCGATCCGATATAATCGGAATCATAGATCGGCATTTGCAACAATCGGTAGTCAGAAATTACAATGCGATTGATTATCGCCCGAACTCTCCGCACTCGATTCCACATCAATCTAAGTTTAATATAGCATTTCGCATCTGCCGATGCAATACTAATCTGCGATCGCTATCACAGTGTTATGATATTTCTCAGCTTCGATCTAACTTCAAACAAGAGCTTATAACATTTCATGCTGCGATCTATTGCAAAATGAACATCCTTTGGCCCGATCCGGCATCTCGCCGCTCAAGAACCTTCGACTGTATTTATTCAACAGAGCCAATCTGCATTTCACGATTCTAATTTACCTCTATATATAACAGTTACACATTATTTTTTATCGCCATCGATCCTGAAGTGATCAATGGTCGATAAACAAGCTCGCACACAAGATTTAATTAATTTATACAATACACATATACAGGCGTACACAATTCACACTAAACACGCTTTTTTTATATTATACAGAACAATTACAGGCTAAGGCATTTCAGCCTTAGACACAAGCTCACTCTCGGCTACATCTCACTCAATTTTTCTCACAAACGTCTATTTATCACACTGCCTCCTACGCTCTCTATCTCTGTCTTATTATATACATATAAGAATGTTAGATCAGAAGGATCGATAAGATCTGATCCTTATTTTCCTCCAACGAAAGCTCCATAATACGTTCATAGTAGATAACATATCCATTAAATCCGTTTTAAATCTGTTTTAAAATAGATTTTCCCTATTTTCTTCCTTCGATTCAGCTTTTCTGGTCCACGTCCACCTCACTCTGCTTTGAATTCTTCTTTAATTAAGGAGCGTTAGATGCTCCTGCATCAGTCTCGCTCCCCCCCCCCCCCAACCATCACTCTCTCTATCTTACCTATAGCTCTATCACTATCTCCCTCCCTCTCTCCTTTTTTCTCTCTCTCCCCTCCATCTTTGTGTCTCCCTATCTCTATGTTCCCCTTCTCTCTTGATCTCTCTCCTCTCTCTTCCATCCTCTCTCCCCATCTCTCCCTTGTCATTCCCTCTCTTTCTCCACCTCTATCTCTCTATTTCTTTGATATTTTGTGCGTCTCTCTCCCCTTCTTACTCCATCTCTCTCTCTCTCCCTCTCCCTCTCTCCCTCTCTCCTTCTCTCTCTCCCTGCCTATCTTTCTTCCTTTCTCTCCCTCTCTATTTCCCCCATCACTCTCTCTCCCTCTCTCTCTTTTCCCTCAAGCGGTGTCACTATCTCCCTCCCTCTCTTTCTTAAATTTGATTACATGATATTTTGTTTACAAAAGAATCTAAATTAAAAAACTCAATTGATTGTAAAATATTAAACCTATATTTTAGATCAATCATGTCAAAGAAAATATAATAATGAAAAACTTAAAACAAGAATGCACTACTTTTCCTCTGTTATTGTTACTCAATTTATTTATTCTCATTGCTTGAATCCTAAAATGAATCTATGTTAGCTTTTAGTAATAGACATGATGGTTCTTAGAAAAAAGTCTTGGAAAAAATTAGACATGATGGGAACAATACACGGAAGAACATTATTCTCGGAAATTATTCTCAATGTTTAATTTATCAAATTTTATCTAATTATAAGTTAGACCTTTTAGAACTTTTATGATAATGATATATTTTTAACATGTGTGTGCTCTTCTTTGATAATATGATTCACAAAGTCTAACTAAAATGCGGCCAGGGTTTTTAATTACAATACAATAAATATCGATGATAATACAATAAATATTGATTGTGTGCGATGCATCGATGTTATTTATGTTAATAGGTCTCAGGGAAAGAAGTTATTGTAATTGTATTAATGGCATTACTAGTTATTTTATGCTAAGCAATAATTTATATATTTATGTCTTTATAATACTTTGATAATATTGTGTTTCATATATTTATAATAAAATGGGCAGTGAAAAGGTGAAATTGTCTATGTTTAAAGTTAATAAAATTTTAATATTAGCTTAGCTTTATTGTTATCATCATTAGAAATAGTTTCGATTTGTTTATATATAATATTCAATATATCGACTAGATTCAATGTTTCCAACAAAAGTACAATGTATAGTTAAAACAAGTAAAAATAATGAATTGATTGTATTGTCATTATATTATTTAAAAATAGTAATATTAAAATGCAGTTTTAATATTTTTAAAAATATTTATTATAAATTAAATTTGAAAAATGATTTTAAGTTGTAATTATTTAGTGATAAATATATATGAATAATCATTGGTATATTTAGTTTTCACTCATCAATAAGTATGTGGCCATAAATTATTAAATGCTTTAAACACTGGAGTGTGTATTATTGAATGAAAAATTATTTTTAATTGAATAATACACATCCCAACATCAAGAGTATTTAATCCTATATAGACATGTATATTTTTGGACTTTAATTATTTAGTATTGGAAGTTTAAAATAAGTTATTTTGGACACATTAGAACCTCATCATTGCACCATTTTGAACACATAGCACACTAAGACAAAACATATTTTGATAAAAACAATCCTACACGTATGTTGTGAAATTTGAAAGTCTAAAGGAACTCCATGTAAATGTTGCATACCTTTGAAGTTAATATACATTGATATCTAGTTATGCAATGGTGTAATTAATACAGTAAATAGCTTTTTTTGCCAAAATATGGTAATACAATTTCCAGCAAAATTGTGATTTTTTGTTATTGAAAATGAACTTTTTAATGCATAAATAGATTCAACTCCCTAAAAAATATTTGGGGCCCTTAAACTTTGCAGATCAAACAACTTAAACCAACTTAAGCTTTCGATTCTTAAAAATGTCTATCGAAGAAAAATTGGCTATAAAGAGCACCTAAAAAAAGGTCATGTGATAGATAGATAATTAGTAACTCAATTATGTACACATTTATTTACAACAAAATTTATGTAAGCATGTATTTGTGAGCAAATTTATGTATTCTAGGACCATATGAAATAATTAAAACAAAAAAGTATTGCCAATTTTTATTAAAAGTACGACCAAAAAACAGAATAGATTGGAAAAGAAAGATAATATATAGAAGACATGAAGGCCCTTGATGTGTCTCATTAATGATTTCTACTACTTAAAAATTGAAAGAATAGTATTTAACTTATAACATTGTCCTTAGCTATGAAAAAAATGGCTAGATAACATAAGAGTGTACATAAAGATTTAAAATCCAAAACACATATATTAAAAATTGTGCCTCTTTGGACCTTTCAAGAATGAGAAATAGAAAACTACAATAAAAGAAGATAATAACAAGAGCATAATGAAATATATCATATCTTTGGAGAGTTTAGAAAATGCTACAAGAAGCTTGTAGTGAGCATTTTTAACTACTAACATGTAGGTTGTCAAAACTATGTGTAAATTTGAAGAGTTGTAAGCTAAAAGTAGAATGTCAGGGTGAATTTGCACTTTTTTGGTCAATTGAGAGAGGATACAATAGGAAATACAATATTTAATCTGTCAAAGCTTCAATTGTTTTAGTTGATGGGATTATTTTTTTGTCTTGCTTCTAATATTACTTTCTGTAATTGACAATGAAAAGCCTTTAAACAACAGAATTATTTAAATACTTAACTTGTTGTTTTCCCTTGATGTTTTAATTAATTCAAGTGTGATCTGTGACGTTGAGTGGAATTGATTGAAAATATTTCCTATGAAACTATGAATAATTTGGAATCATGGACGGTGTTATCATGCAACCGTCAAAATTGCTACAACAACTCATGGAGAATGAAGAGGTTGATAACAACAAGCTAGACTATAGAGATAAAGTAGAGGAGAAAACAGGTGGTGAATACTTTAAATGTAGACCTCGTAGTAGCTGGATTAGATGCATCTTCAATTGGTGCAAGTGTTTTTGTTGTTGTGCACAATATCTTTGTTGATATGCAAAGAAAACTGAGTGAATGTCAAAGGTCAGGATAGAACACATTTATTTGTGTGGTTTAAATGAAAATTTTGTCTTATCATGAAAGCTAATCTAAGGAAAAAAATTTATAAATTTTAATGCTAAAATTAGTAGATATTGGGTTGACATGTTTTAGCCATACTAATTTGTTGTCTCTTCGCATAGCCATTGATGAAAATAAAATTTTAGGTTTATATAAATTTCTAAAGATAATGTTGTGGGTTTACATGTCTTGCTATAGTAAATTTGACCCCTGCATAAGGGGTGAATGCTTTGTTATTGTAAGGTTGAACCTCATGTTATTGGTGAATACTTCATTCAATCACCTTTTTTTAAACCTCCATATTTCATAAATAATATCTTAAAATTTTCTTCTCATTTTGAGATCATTAGATATTAGATTGACCAATAGACGCAATAGTAAGTTTTCGTCTCTTCGCATAGTCATTTATGGCAATAAAATTTTAGTGTTATAGAAGTTGTTAAACATAATGCTTTGGAGATACATAGTTTGTTACAGTAAGTTTTCCCTTCCATAAGGGGTCGATGTTTTGTTATAGTAAATTTGATCCTTATGTCAATGGTGAATACTTTATTCCATGAGTGGCTTAAAGAAATTGCTATGTTGCACATATGGAGATTTCTCATTAGGGAATAAAGAATCAATTTTCCTGTTTTCAATAAGGATTTATAGGAATATGAAAAAATTATTTTGATAGCAAAAAAGTATAGGGAGATGGAAACAAAGTTGAATTCTCATATGACTATTAATTATTACGTAAGAAAGTGAAGAATTCTCCATCGTATTTAATTTTATTTACAAGAATCTATGTTCAATTACCTAAGACTTGTTGTTTCAATTACTCTTGATAGGGTGATGGCTTTTCTTCTTAGCATGCTAATTGTCCTTCCATAACAAACTTGGTAACAAACTTGGGAAGAACAATAGCTTTGGTGTGTTGCATTTTCTCTTTTATTTTCTATGTGTATTTGTGAAACAATCTACTATTATATTTACTATGGTAAAAGGCTCCTTCACTAACAACAATCAACTTTTTTTAAATGTTCCATCTTTCATAAATAATAACTGAAAACTTTCTTCTTATTTTGTAATATGTAAATATGATATGAATATATCTATTTCAATATTCCATTACTCTTGATAGGGTGATGGTTTTTCTTCTTAGCGTGTTAATTGTCCTTCCATAAAAAACTTGGGATGGGAAATAGCTTTGGTATGTTGTATTTTTTCTTATATTTTCTATGTGTATTTGTGAAACAATATACTACGATCTTTACTATGGTGAAAGGCTCCTTCACTAACAACAATAATATCTTTTTAAACTTTCTATATTTCATAAATAATAACTAAATTTTTTTTCCTTATTTTGTAATATATATATATAACAAATACTAATTATTCATTAATATAATAATAGAGAAAACCTCATCTTACAGTATCCTATATTAAATGTTTCCCTATAATATTTCACAGTGCATGTAAAAGCAAACCAATCCATAGAATTATGAAAACTTATTACATACTAAATTCAACTTTTAAGTAACGTATACAATTACAATATTCCATCATATATGTAAAATCAAGCCAATCTATAGAATTATGAATACTTATTGCCTGCAACCATTTATCATTGTGAATCAACCACTTTTTACTTTACATTTATTCTGGAGATATTATCCACAGATCAATAATATTTGTGTGAACCATGTTGTTGTCTCATGAATGTTATAGTGCTATTGATATCATGACATTTTCATCTTACTTTCTGGAAAAATACTATGTGAAATTTATTAGTTTTGCGTAAAAAATTAAGATCTAATTTAATTCAATGTAGATTTTCATAGTTGCTTATATTGTACGAAATTTTTGAAACAATATTTTGAGAGGAGATTCCACTAATGTGATTAATTTTATTATATGGTAAATTGTAAAGGCACAATTTACAAAAATAAATTCTTAAATGATAACGGACACAATGTTTTTTTCATGCTTTGTATTGTATAGAAATGTCAATTATTTGTTGCAAGTACATACTTTCAATGTAAAATTCATATCTTCGCAAATAATGATCAATGTCACATGTCCTTTGTTTTGTAGCGATACTTTTAAAATAAAAAGAAGTGAAAAATAGGAGCTAGTCAATTGCAAGTTTGGGTCCTTTGTTTTACTATTCCAATCAAATAGATGATATCAAACTGCAAGTAGTCTTCTATGCTAGTAAACATTATCAAAGGCATATCTTTGATAAAACACAAAAAAATGATTGAACGCTCTCTTATCTTTGATCAAAACCAATCTAACATACATAGAAATTAGTAAACAAATCATAATATGAATCTGAAGGATAATTACATACAAAAAATGGCTCAGATATTGGACGTTGAAAAGTACCATTCAATAATGAAATGTCGCATAGATATAAATATTGATGATGTCTTAGACAAGTATAGTCTCTTCGAACTACAAAAAAAATCATATACTGTTGGATATTGTTTTTTCAATGCATTTGAAGTGCCTTTGCACTTCTGTTACTCGTCCATTAAAATACGAAATGGAATAATAGACCATTTTCTCAAATTTCTAGATCACAATGACATAGAGGAAAAAGAATTATACCAATCTGAACTAGATCCTAAAATGTTATATCAGCTTTATGGGATTCATGATGTTGACACATACCTTCATAAAATGTGATTTTCTACTTTTAATAGTAATTTTCAATCTGAAAGAGGGCTATGCAGAGACACATTTTGCATATGATGGCTATCGAAGTGGTCAAACATACTAATTGGAGTTTGGTCACTAACAATGAAAACAAAATATTTGTTCTTCAATCATGATATAGATACGATTCCACTCAAATTTTTCTTTCATGATACAGATCTTGTTAATGGACATTTTGAGCCTCTATTACACACGATATTTTTTTTGTATGGTGTTTCCATTGATGTCAAACCATGGAGTTGACTGGGTTTGAATTTGACCAAAAACACCAGTCATTGAAGTTGGAAAAGATGCTTCGTTGTCCTATTAGTTTATCAGCAACAACTAAATGGATGTCACAACACCCTGTGCAAATCACAACTTTCACTATCACCATCATGCCACATTGAAGTGTTCTCGGGCCACAACCTGAAGGTGACTCCGATCACCTAGAAAAGTCGATAGATCACATTTCAAATTTTTCACACTAGAACCCATGTACTCTGAAACAATGTAGAATTGGATTCTTCATGAAACAGTTATGCCCAATCTCTCACGATGTCCTTATTATAGATTGGTTCAGTAGAGCGAAATTGTACGAAGTTCCACGTGTCATTGTATCGACCTTTGGCCTAAAAAATATACCCAAAAAACAACAATTTGTCCTCTTTCTATCATGTTTTACAAAATTTGTATCCAATGCTCAAAGAAAAAGTTATGACAGTTTTCACAAGGTCACCTATTTGACATGGAATTTGGGAGCCTGCGAAAAGCCTAAATTCCTGAGATCATATCTACAAAAATATAGCGAACCGAGATCTGAAATTTGGTCACGAGGTTCATTGGGATTATGGCTCAAATGGGTTTTTTTCAGCTTTTGAAGCTTTGTAGAAACAAGGTTATCGTGAAAATACCACAATGAATATTTTTTGAGGATATATGAGCTTTCTTTTTATAGAGTTGAGAGGGGCTTCTATATTGAATGTTGAAGGAGACATTTAGGATTTTATCACATTATTAAATTTTAATTTTAATTGATAAATATTGTGTTTTTTTTCTTATTCCCTAAGGAATATGCACTACCTAAATATAGAAGGCTTTTTAAAGAGATGTAGGAGTTATATGGATGCATAATGGATTGAAGCCCTTCATTAGGAAATTATATCTACAAAGTATGGCAAGAAACCCTTAATATAAATTTTAGGTGCCTACAACTAATGGAAATGTGCCGAATCACCTTCTTTTGGGGTTTTATCCCACAAACTGTGGTTTTTACCTTCAAACTTAGTTATCTCTCTAACAAGGAGGAGCCATGTGGCATACCACATACCACTGGAAATATCTCTTCGAGGAGAATCAAATGACATGGATATACAATCCAAAATCAATGCTTTAACCCTTTGAAAACCCTCGAAAAAATTCAAGGTACATCCTCAGTCCAGAGAAATCAAACCCTAGGACTTGGGTTTTCAACCATCCAATAATGTAGCTTCTATCTAGATGCAATCTAATAATTACTGAGAAGAATTAATTATCCATTCGACATCAATGAATAGTGTTTTTGTTAAAATTCAAACGTATTAAACTCCATGGGTTGACATCAATGAAAACACCATCCAACAATCTCCCCTTTTTTTATTGATGGAAACATGCATACTCCTCCTGCGAGTAAAAATCTCCTTCAATTCATGCTTTACCTACTTCTTGATATTTCAATCTCCTTCTCGGGTTTTCTTTCCCCCTTTGACATCAATGGCAAAGGGTTACTCCCCATGAGAATTTTTTCGCTTCATGTAGACTTGTTATCTACTTGTACGCCCTTGATGAGAAGCCTTCTTGTAATAATATGTCAATTGTGATCCTTCTAGACTTGTAACCTGCATGTGATCCCCTTGACAAGAAACCTTCCTCTGGAAATCTATGAAGACATGTAAGCCCTTAACTGGTCTTCTCCCCCTTAACTTGTTATGGATTTGATGCATTTTTCTTGAAGATGCCATTTTGTCCATGTTGTTTTTTTTTCAATTGTAGACTTGCGCCACATACTGTTGTATAAACTCCCCTTCTTCAAAATTCAAGGATTTGATGGGTCAGATTGTTCAAAGTAGTGTATCGTTTAACGAACAATATTGACTTGAGCCATTATCTGAAGCAACTAGTGATTCCTCATTACCTATTACGAACCCTAAGAGCATAATTGTTGAGACATTCTTGTCTTTCTGCACTTCTTGTTGATCCTTTACCTCTTCTTCTTGTATTTGTACTTGTCTCTTCTTCTAAACCTTCTTGTTCTCGTCATTAAAATTCATGATTAATTCCATTTTTTCCTGTAGTGACGAGATATGTGTCCATGATTATGACATTTGTAATATTCCTTATCAGGATTGTACCTGCATTCTTGAGCTATGTGTCCATAGTTATGAAACTTCAAGCATTCAATTTTTTCCATAGGTGATTCCATCTGACATCTGCAATCTTGAGCTTTATGGCCATAGTTATGGAATTTGAAATATTCAATGTTTGGCCCATCTAGCATATATTCTCTGCTAACAAAATCATCATAGAACCTGTCTCGTGATGCAGCAAAATTGCTTCTAGAATTTTGCGGATAATAATTGTACCTATCAAAAAATTCACAATCCCTAGCCATATGTCCATAGTTAGCACATAAAAAGAAATATCCATTAAATAAATGTGTGTACCTGAATGTTTCATTCAAATGTGATGATCCTTGATAGTTATACCTATCAACAAATTTACAATCCCTCGCCATATGTCCGTAGTTAGCACATGAAAAACAATAGCCATTAAACAAACAAACATACTTGGAAGATTTATCATTCTTGTTTGGAGGTAGTGTTGTAGTATGTTGTTGTCCTTTGTTCTTGAATTCTTCAGTTTTGCTTTTTGGAATTGCAACATTCTTCTTTGGATTTTCATTTTGATGGACTTCCTTCATAGTATCATCCTATGAATATGTGGAGCCTGTACCTTCATCAATTGGAGATTTTCCAGCTTTAATTGCCTTCATTTTTTCTTCTTCATATGTCTTATATTATAAGTTTTCCTTTTGTGATGCCTTGAGTTTTTTGATGTCATCGAGTGTTGCATTGAGTTCTTTTTTATTTTGAGCAAGATCTTCTTGAGACCATCTTTTTAAGGTCTCCCTTCTTTTTTCTGCCTCCTCAACCTGTAGCTTCAGAACAATGGTCTTCTTTACTTCTCTGTTGAGAACCTGTATCTGTTCCTTATGCTACTCTATCTCAATCCTGGGCTTGCTTAGTTCATATGAAGAGGTTTCAAATTCCATTTTCTTCGGTTTAACTGCAGATATGTATCTTTTATTGTATTCCTTTCTTTCAATTTTTGCTTCCTACATCTGTTGTTTGATCCTGCTACACTACAAGGAAAAGACCATATAGTGGATGTTTTTTAGGAACCCCTTATAAAAATACCCCAGACATCCATTTGTAGTGGAGGTTATTATATGAGGTTAGAAGGTGGAGGTTTTTCGCGGATTTTTTTCATCCAGTGCACTTATCATCGTAAACTGCACCAGTGCGTTCAATAAGAGAAAGCACTGGTGTGCAAAAAACATTGGAACACCATGCACTCCATACAAACCTGCCCAATGCATCTTATTACTGTAGCGCACTAGTGCTTTACAAATATTCTTCACTGGTGCGTCCTAAAACCCTGCGCCAAAACTAAAACCGCCCATTGCGGTCTTAAGAAACCACAACAGTGCACCTATAAAACCCCGTGCACTGAAATAGGGTTAAATAAAAAATAAATTACAGCAAAGAAACCAAATTTTTCACTTTTCAATGCTCCAAATATCTCAATAACTGGTGCAACTTTTCCTTGTCTGAGGCACCCTGACATAGGTGCTCCCATTGCACCCATTGCATGCACTGTTGTTGTGCATTTCCCACCATCTTTTGAATTTTGCAAAATGGTGGGAAAAATTAGTTTTGAAAATTATACACCCAATATGCCTCCTCGACGGCCAAATGTACAAGTATTGTTCTTTTTTTTCCATAATTAAGCCTTTTAGTAGATTACAATTGTAAATTAGCTTAAAATTAACCTTGAAAAAAAAATATCCCGCGCAATGCGCTCGAGCCATTCGGATCGCACCAGTTCGCGGTGCTGCCTATAAATTTACAGGTGGCACCGCAACTGGTGCTAACGTTATCCGCATTAGTTCCGGGGCGGTACCGAAAGGTGCACTGTGATGTTTTAAAATTTAAAAAAAAGTGCGGTGCGGTCGGTTACTCGGCCACACCATTGACCCTGTGGAATAGCGGCAATGAGTTGCATTGACTGAAATATCCACCCCGGGGCGGTTAATTTTGTCAGTGCACTGCATTTCGGCATTTCGACAAGGTCAATGGCGTGGCCTGTTAAAAGACCACACCGTTGACTATGTACTGATGTCATGAGGTCGCTGCGTTGACCAAACTATACACACTAGGGCATATAGTTTGGTCAGCACACCACCCTCTCAACACTCGTCCATAGTTAATGGTGTGGTCTGTTATACCACCACACCGTTGAATTTGGAACAATGCCAGGAGGGTGGTGCACTGAAAATTTATAGGTGCATCACCTACGGTGCGCTGCAAATTTTCTGGTGCACCGCCTCCGGTGCGCGATAAAAAAAGATGCACCATGACTGGTGCAAGCCTATTTTTTGTTGCGCACCAACTGTTTTTTCTTTCAAAAAAATTTATATATGTATATTTCTAAATAATTGTCTCATTTAATAGAAAAAAATTATTTAATTTGTTAATCATTCAGAGACATGAAAGGAGAGAAGAGAGGGAACAGCAACAACAACAGACAGACCAGTATAACATGGTTCACCTGTGGGAGGCATGAGAGAGGGAGAGAGATGCGTACCCTCACCCTATTACAATAGCTACCCAGGTGCTCCTAAGGCATGAAGGCCTCCTCAAGTTCTATGAGGAGGCTACTTCCCTAAAGGGCCATGGTTTGTTTTTGTGACATCTTATCCGCAGGTGGAATTCCCACCTACAGGGTTTCTAGGTTGGTCTTATCCAGTGGTATGCGCCCACTAAGGGGGGAATATATTTCATTATAGGGCTATTGAGGAGAGGGATGGATTTTACCTCATTCCCAAAGGTTCTAGTTGGCTATGCAGTAGGGAATCAGTTGGTGTACTCCCAGAGATACATTAGCGTGGATATATTGTCTCCTTCGGATTTCAAGTCTTCGAAGGTCAGTTACGTTGCTGCACTTGGTAGTGAGGAGGTGAGGTGCCTCTCACTTCTGATTTCGACCATTTCACACAACACTAGCGATGAGAAACACATTATTTTCCCACTTCTATACTATATTTATTCTTTAGTAGGAGCCACGACTTGTCAGGTGGTCTACCATTTTTTTGCGGCAGTTTTTTAGAGCCTTAGATAGATTTCGTGCTCATGCAAAAGGGAGGGTCAACTTCGCTTTTTCTTCAGATCTTTTTTGTTTATTTTTTTAGAGGTTTCCAAAGACGAGGCCTAATTTTTTTCAGTAGCCTTATAGGTCAATTTTGGATGCACGGATGCGCATGTGGGGATAGATGATGACCAAGAGAGGCAAGCTGATTTTTCCACAAGTATATTGCATGATGCACTGGAGTTTCTAGCCAGTGTTGACGAGCATCCCTTCATTATGGTCCCCTCTCCTTATGTTGGTTTTGATTGGAGAGGGTGTGCGAACATCCTCTTCATAGATGATGAGCCGCCAAATGATAGATGTAATATTATTGTTTTATCTATATTTATTGTAGCATGTTCTTTAACTTGTTTTTATTAAATTGTGTAATGAAATTATCTAATTATTGTTGTGTACGTGTATATATTTTGCTGACATTGGGTCTTTTGATGGCGAGGACATGCCAGCGCCACCAAATGATCCACGTATGGATCCTGATGACGATCAGGATATGGCGATGTCGAGGATCATGAGGCTGGTGCTAACATACCTTCTCCTGTGGGTGCATCGGTACCGCCTTTTGCTACGTGTGGTAGGCTCGATAGTAGATTGAGGATGGAGTTGGGTGACCAGCTCTATGCATTTTTTGTTGAGGTGGGAGTCAGGCTCGCTACTATGAGAGACATACAAGCCGATGGTAGGATGGTACATATGTGGAGAGGAATGTCGTGTGACATGCACAGCCTGATGCTTCATGTCGTAGGAGCTACGACCTTAGTTACGTGGCTCAGGAGGGCCCTTACACGTTATAGGCGTGGTCGAGACGCAACACATGATCGACAGTACGTGAGTAGAGACACATCATATAATGATCACGATTAAGGGAGTGATCATCATTCACCTCGCGTCACGCCAGATAATCAGCATCCACTATTATCAACCTGCAGTCATCAGGGAGAGCAGGTTGAACCATTGGCCACGTCGAGTCAGTAGCCTGCAGCACCAAGCAGTACTCATGATCATGAGTAGGCTCAACCATCGACCATGTTGAGGTCATCACGATGAGAAGCCGACAATTGATCCTAATCAACATGAGGCACCAGTACCAGATCAACAGGTATGTAATGATTAGCATGTATCTAAGCTTGTCGAGGTTGCACCATTGACTGAGCAGGCCTCGACTAGTACTGCTATTGATGATGTACCACAAGTTGATATATGAAATTTATATTACAGTTGTATATTTTTGACATTATTCAGTTATATATATATATATATATATATATGTTTGATTTTTTTGTTGTGATGATGTTATACAATGCTAATTGTATTTTGTTAGATAATCATGATCACGATGATGTTAGCGAATTTTAATTTGGTTTTTAGTCGAATATGATGTTTGTATGATGGTTATCATGATCTTGATGTTTATTAATTAATTTAATATGAAATGATCATGATATTGTAAAATTGTAATTCTAATTCTAATCGTAAGAAAAATTCTAAAATTGTAATTGTATGTAAAATATTTGTAAAAATTCAATTGTAATTGTAATATTTAATTTATTGTGAAAAGATTGTGATTGTAATTTTAATTGTAATTGTATATATGTAAAATTGTAAAATTTTAATTGTAATTCTAATTGTATGTAAAATTCTAAAATTGTAATTGTAATTGTAATATTTAATTTATTGTGAAATCATTGTAATTGTATATATGTAAAATTGTAAAATTGTAATTGTAATTCTAATTTTATGTAAAATTATAAAATTGTAATTGTAATGGTGTATATGTAAATTTTTAAAATTTTAAGTGTAATTGTAATTGTAATTGTACATGAAATTGTAGACATCCATATTCTTCACTTCTCCTCTACCAGGGACTATGAGAGCCAACATAAGATGTTCATTGTTCATGGATAACAATGGGGAAATTGTTATTGATCACTACTATGGGCCAAATAGAATAGTTGGCGTTCTAGAGGGAATATGGGTTGACGCCATCCATGGCTATGCTGAGTCATAGACTTGTTACTTCATCCTTGAATTTTTCAGGCCATGTATCCTCTATTTGCTTCATGGCTATTGAATTAGTTGTGATTCGCATAACTCCCAACTCACTTCTGTGTGAGGCATGCCATCCCTGCAACATAGCTAATTCTTTACAATGAAAGAGCCTTTGAATCCTTGGGATTATAGGCATGTGCATCAATATCTTAAGAGGAGGACCAAGTGATTTACCCTTATTTTTTATTTAGCATACATGCCATGCCCACATTTAGGACATATATCCTTGTCTGCATATTCTCGTCTATATAGAATACAATCATTTGGACATGCACGATATGATATGTACTCAACACCCAACATTTTCAACAATTTCTTTTCCTCTTCGCAGCTACCGAGCAAGACATTATCACTCGGAAGAACCTTATCTTTGAATAACCTGTAGTTGGTGATGAGGGAAAATATTAATAAGTGTACATTAATGCCGATATAATTATTAACGCTCATAAAATTGACCATTTGTAATGTTCATTATGTACTGATTATATTTCTCAAATTTATATAAGGGAGGAATTTATGGTAACTTACCTCAAAGTTTCCGAGAAACATGAATTTGACAAGCCAAACTTTGCTTTCAAGTTGTACAGTAACATCATTGTCCCCAACTTGGTAGACTTTGACTAACCACCAGGTCCAAAGAGAGGGGTTGTGGAAGCAAATTTAAGGCTTTCGAAAAAGGTGTCAGTGATATGAGCATCATCCCCTAGCTGATAATTGTTTTGGAATGCATTTAAGAACATTGTCTCCATGGCAGTCATATCCCTTAACTATTCATCCATACCAACCTCTATTTTATTGCCTCCATTGCCAGCTTGTGAATAACTACTATTGTTGTGGTCATTCCTAATTGGTGAATCTGGACGTAGTGACAATTGAATCAGTGGTTGATTCAACCATTCTTGGTATCATTCCTCTCTAATTTTTTTCTCTTTTAGTCTTCTCTCGATTTGACATTTTCGTGGGGTGCAATGGAAGATGGTAGGTAGGCCGCTCATCATCACTAGAATCCTAATAATTAAAAAATAATAATAATTGAACATGATTAGTACAAAATATATGATATCAATTAGTAAGCACGTTGACACTATTGCATGATTAATTGGTTTGACGTTGAAATAATTACATTACTTAATATACCAAAAAATTATAATTATTACCATAATTGTCCCAGGATTGTTGCTAGAAGATGCAATATTCTTACAATTGGCAGGGTGAAGTGGTTGTCCATTTTCATCTACCAAATGTGCCTTGCAGTATGCTGTTCCTGATAAGAGCTTCTGTCGTTTTGGATCTGTTTGAATATTTTGTGTATCTGAACTCTATTTTGAATCTGCATGAACCTGCAAATTTGTATACATTTTAAATTTAATTAAGGTGTCCATGATTGACATGTATAAAAAACATTAAAAAAAATTAGATAATGAAAATATAAATAAAATCTGAAATAAATATTACGTCTCGAGATGGATAGGGAGAAATCTGCGATGGACTTTGAGAAATATTATGGAACGAGCTGGATTTTGAAGAATTTTCCTTTCAATGTAATTATGATATTTTATCCATGCATATGAGAAAAATCAACAATAAATTCTGGTGTACACACCTAAAAGTAATTTCGGTTCCTTAAAAATGGACTTCTTGTTATCGGTGCTAATGTACAGATAATCACACCAGTGCATTTTAGTTACTGTGCACTAGTGTCGTGTTATCAATGGACGCACCGGTGCAATGCTATTAAGTGGTGCACCGGTGACGAATAACGCAAATAAAAAAAGCACAACTCTATTTTTTTTACGTGAAAAAAAAACATTAAATTGAAAAATGGGCAGCAAAATATTTTCAAAAATCTAATTTCATAAAACAATTCTTTAAATACTAAACACTTCTCATTATTTCACAAGTTTTGCAAAAAATTTCAGCCAGAGATTTGCAGGAGACATACCTAGAGCAAGAGAGCATGAGAGCACTGTGGAGCAGCGAAATATGCTCGAACATAAGTATTCAGACAATCAAAATTCCAAACCTCTAGTGATTCAAACCCTATAGAATAGAATTTCAAATGATCTCGTGATTAAATTTATTTTTATTTTTACTTTTTCTACAGTTTTTTTTATGCAGTAAGTAAAAAAAAATCAAGTTTTTGTTCATTTTCATAAACAAAATAAAAATAAAAAATTTCCATTTTTACCCTAGACCCTTCATTCTTTTTGGTTATTCCCTTTCTTCTCCTTGTTTCTATGATTTCAAAATTAGGGCTTTTCATTTTAGATTTATAGGGCTTGTATTTCTCTATAGAGGCCTATGACATCCAACCCACGGGACGACTTGCATAGTCGGTTCCCAATCCATGTTGGCCCTTGCATGAATTTTTAAAAAGACAAAAAAAAATTAATCAGTGTGCTCGGTGTAACCTAGTGCACCGGTGCGCTAGCTTATCCCAGTGCACCGCACACGTACTATTTGATAAAAAATAAAAATAAACATTTTTTTTAATCTGTGTGCCATATGTAAAATAGGGCATTGGTTCGTTATGTCATTATGGTGCACCGCGAATGTATTGTTTCGAAAAAAGCATTTTTTTATTGTGTTAATCGATGCACCATGTAACATATCACGCACCGCACCTAGTCTCCTAGTTGACAGAGAGCACTGTATGATGGTCCCTTGTTTGCGTGGGGCATTTATAAGAATAGGTCACACCGCCCCCTCCACGACACCATATGCTACAAAAACTAACACTTGAGGATTTTTACTATTTTGTCTATGTTAATCAATGCGATGGTTGATATGTAACACACCAATGTCTTTGTTTCAATAGATCACCATATGATTTTTTATACTATTTGGGTGGTGTGTTTATAAGACCACCACGCACCGACGTCAGTGCGTACACCATGAAAAGCACACCAGTTTCTTGATATATATATTTTTAACCTAAAAATTTGACAATTTATTTATAAGATTTATTAATGAATGATATGGTACAGGTTTCATATTGATAAAGAAATGGCTGACAAGAGATCAAGTAACAAAAATACTGATAACACATTAATAAAAGAAAAAAAAGCAATTTATTTGTAAATTATTTACAAAAAATATTATTTTTGAACTATTTGTAAGTTTAACTAATATGTATTGTTTACTGTGTATCATGCAGAGCCACAAAATGACGAATATCGATAAGATTATTTCAAATCTAGGACCAGAAGAACGTAAAAGCTAGACGGAAAAATTACAAAAGGATGAATCAGGTGAATGAAAAAATACTATCGATCCAATATGAGTTTATTTTTTTAATTTTCATTAATAATATAATTAAAATTATTAGATAACATGTTTCAAACAATATATTAATTCATTTATGTTTAATGTTCTACAGGGACAACAACTTAGAAAAGGAATGTTTTTCTAAGAAAATTAAAAAAATAGAAGATGCAAATGAGAATAATTGCTGCTTAGGTCATCTGGAGTGGTACTGGAGGTTAACAAAAGGGGGAATTTTTTTTACAAAAGTTTGAGGCATCTACTGGAATGAATGTATAGAAGTTCTTTCCACTTATAGTGCAAAAATAAATCCAATGATTCTAAGAGCAAAATTTTATCTAAACTACAGGAAGAGTTTCCAGAGAATTGGTCGATGAGACATGTCAAACTTTTAATAGCAAAAACGTACAACAATAGAAAAGACGAAATGAAAAAGTAATATTCCTTTAAAAAAATTTCTATAATTATTTATAAATATCACTTTTGTTATATTTACTTTTCATATATCAATATAAAAATTAAATAGTTTATTGTCATGTTACATTTTTAAGAAGATTATGAGAATCTCAAAAGATGAATGAGCTGATATTAGAAATATGCTAGTAGGAATGTCCAAAAAGGTGTACAAGCAGATGGTCAAAGAAATGGACAAAATTGCATCGCGGGAGCAGACATCTCAACAACAACGTGCTTCAAATGTAATATGTAACCATTGAATTTTTCGATCATTAGGTAAAATAAATAAATAATTTAGCATTAAATATTAATTTTCAAGTATCTTCTTGCAGAAAAGAAAATAAAATTGAACCCATTCAGCACATAAAATAGGACAACAAGGAAGAAAAGGGTTGATATCTAAGTTTGTGAGTAAGTTTGGGATTTATCTGTGAATGGATCATCTAAGGGTCGTAAGCAACTAACAGCTAAACCTGCCCTTATGTGCTACCCATCTTAATGTTTAAGGGAATTATCCATTGTCATATATTCATAATCCACCTTTCATGGAATGGGGAGACAAATTCGATAGTCTAAAATGTAATTAAGGATAGATATAAATTGTATTAATAATGATGAGGTAGAGGATGAAGTGGGAAAGGAGATCCTTGATAGTAGCCATGGAAATAGTAGACAAACTACATACATGTATCCTGTAGACATTTATTAGAAATTGAAAAACGTTATGAGAAAAGTAAAAATTGAGTAGGGATATTAAATTCCATAGATGTGATGCAAAAAAAATAATAGGAAGTTGAATGAAAAGGTCACCATATTAGCCATGAAACTTGTATACCTATATTTCACAACTTTGGAAGAAGAATATGCTTACTTCTAAAATAGAAAATGATTATTTAGATACTATTCTAGATTTTTTGTTTTACTTATTTGTTTTTTTTATTTAAAGTTGGTAACAATGATGAAAATGTAGTTATAATTAGCAGTAAGCTTGTTAAAGTAGGTCATCTAAAGAGAAAATGAGTTATCTTCTGAATTTTGTTATCAAATTCAAATTATTTACATGGAAAAAAGTTATTTTGTCTAGTTTTTCTACTGGACACCCAATAACTTTAGCTAATTTTGTAAATATATTACTAAACAAGTAATAGAAATGTCATAAAAAAGGAATTATAACAATGTTTCAAAACCTTAGCTATCAACTTTATCACATCACTGCAACTTTCCAAGGGAATCCAAATTGGGTTGAAATGGAAATGGATCCATCCACAATCTTTAATTTCCTCCACTTCATGTGAGATCAAAAAATGATATAAGCTACACCATGTAAATATTTAGAAGAACAAGTAAAATCCTGTGTGAAAAGAGAATCTCATACCAAAAATTGATCTAAATGGATAACAATATGTTCTGGGATCAATATTATGTTGTTCCAAGTTAATTTATTGGAGTAGGTGGAACTGTCTAATAAGCTTAATTTTTTTCTCATATCCTCCATGCTTTCCGTTGATCCTAGACAATATAGCTTCATTTTTCTCCCACTATTAGCTCTATGATACTAGCAATACAAATACTAGACAAACTAGGTACATGAAGTCAATAAACATTTATTAGAAACTAAAAACCATTATGGGAAAAGTAAAAATTGAACAAGGGATATTACTTTTTATAGAATAGATGAAAATACATAATAGGAAGCTTAATTACATGGTGACTATCCTAGCCAAGAAACTTGCATATCTGCTTTTTACAACTTTTGAAGAAGAGGATCCTTACCTCTAAAAAAGAGGATGCTTATCCTTATAGTATTCTAAATACATATATTTTTTTGAATATTTTCCCTCACCATTATCTAGATTCCTCCATGTTATCTCTCTAACCCCTTTAGCATGTTTGTCTCTTCCTTATCCCCTATCCTAATAGTGTTATTTTTTATCTAGTCTAGAGCTGGATATGAAATTATTTGTTATTGTTGCTAGATGTTATTGATCATGTGTTTGACTCTCTTAACTGAGTCCCTTAGGGCCAAGCCCTATACTATCAACCAAATGTGGAGAATTACTAAAGGGTTTCCCCATAATATATATATATATATATATATATATATATATATATATTTTTTTTTTCCTTTTAAATTTTATTTTAGAATCCAGATTATTTATTTGGATAAAAACTATTTAACTATATTATCAATTGAATTTCCCAAATAGAAAATGGATAACCATAATTAATTTTGTAAATCCATTATCAAGCAAATAATATAAATACTACATTCCTAAGAATACAAATTAAAGAAACTCATATATATAAATGTTTTCTAGATGAATACTTTTTGAACATCAATCACACTTAATTATTACATCAAATTTCAAGAAATAACTAATACCATGGAAATAAATAAATATAAAGAAAATATGGAATATAATAAACATAACTATTATGAGTATGAATATATTTTAAACTCAAACCAAATGCGCTTTAAATAATAATGGAAATTCATTAAGTGAAAGAGAAAACCAACATCCATGAATGTTATCTATTCAAATACATTTTGAAATAGCTAGGAAACAAATAAATATAAACTAGGTAAAGGTGAATATATTAAACACAAATATTACATGATAGAATATTTTGAATATATTTTCTATATAATCGCTCACACACATATTTATTAAAGCGAAAGATAAAACCATCATCTGATACTTTAATACAAGTGAAAAAGGAGAGCAGATCACTATCCAATAGGATAAAATTATTATATTATTATTTAACATTCTAATACAATATTCAAACCTACTACTTGTGTCGTAAATATATTATTTAACATTCTGATACTAGCTTTATTTTTCTCCCATACTAATTCGGGTGAGACCTTGGCCTACATAAGCAGGTCATTGACGAAAGGGCTAGTAGTATAGGGGTTTGTTGGAAAACCTTAAATCCGAACTTGGGTCAGGACCCCTCAAGCCAACAAATGGTCCCATTACCAGGACCAGGAGAATTTTGAGAGAAATAGGGTAATGCCATGAGGTATTTGGTAGCCTAAGAAGTCTAAGCTTGAATATTTGTTTGAGAAACACATCCAGGATTTTCCTTAAAAGAGAATCAAAGTACAAGACTCACTATCGAAGAGTAGAAAAAAAATTATATATTTACCCAAATATATGAGATTTTATTTGTAACCTTTGCACACGAACTACAACACTGGTTAGCAATGTTAGCATAGTTCCAGACCTGTGGGAAGAATGATCAGGTTACGCAGTGGACTCCTAAATTGATCCGATAGTTGGAAAGGGCTCATAACAAAATCACCGAGACTGTAGATCACTGGGTGGATAGTGTTTTGGGAGGATTTGTAACAAAATTTGGAGTTGATCAATTCGTATCTTATTGTAAAGTTGAGCGAAGATTCTTCAAAGGGTTCTGAGGTAAGTTTTTGAAAACGTTTCCACTACTAATTAAGATACTATTTTGTAAAAAAAGTGTGTTGTGCAGTCACAACACGTGAATGACCTACGATCAGAATGAAAGTACAACACGAATCGGTAAATATTAGAGGCATTAGGGGATTTTTTAGGTCAAAAATCAGCCTCCTAAGAAAAATGTACAACAAAAAAAAACTTTATAAGAACCAATAGGATTCAAGATGATGATGTCAACCATGGGGGATGAATGATTCACCATTTTTAAAGTAAAAGGGTAAAAATATTTAAAAATAATAAAATGATAAAACTACTTTTTCAACTTGTATTTTCGACTTATCTCCCAAAGTTTTTACTCAAATTTTGAGTGGGAGTACTTGTTGGACGCAAAATTTAATTCATCATCCAAGGATTACCCATGTTGCATACTTTTTATGGACCTTTCTACACGAAAAAATGAGAAATACATGAAAAAATGTGTTTGCAATCACGTTTTTCATGTATTTCTCATTTTTCATGTAGCATGGTCAATTGAAAGTATGAAACATGGGTACTCCTTGGATGAGGAATTAATTTTTCATCCAACGAGTACTCCAGCTTGAAATTTGAGTAAAAAATTTGGGAGATAAGTTGAAAATATGAGTTAAAAAAATAGTTTTTTCTTTTTTCCCTCTAAAATTTGATGATGTAATCAAATATTATTTTATTATTCCACTATTATTTTATAATTTCCTTAGGAGGCCCATTTTAGACCTCAAAATTCCCCTAGTGGCTAACCAAGAAGGGGATAGATTGGTATATAGCCCCCTAAGAGAGTCGCCTACGCACGCAGGAACTAGTCCACCGGTTACCCCACTGTCAAATCCGTGAAAGGGAAAGAATTCTCCTACCCCACCACCACCACCGGAAGATGACATGTCCATGCACATGAAGCTACCTACCTTTAAGGGTGTGGGGGACAAGGACATGGACCGATTTTGGTTCATAGCAGAATGAGTATGGATTGCATAGAATGTTGCTAGCGATGCTATAAAAAGGGCGCAACTATCCATAGCCTTTGAAGGAAGAGACTTGGATTGGTTCATGGGGTACGTTGGCCAGCATGCAGATTATTCAATACAGGAAATTAAGGATGCCATAAAACAACAGTTTCGGAAGCCGAAGTCCTACGCTCAACTGGTGAGAAACTTGAAATATTTCCGACAGGGACCTACAAAATTGGTATGGGAGGCCAATGAGCGGCTGAAGAAATTTATCAGGGATGGGGATTTTAAGTACGAAGATAGATAGCATAGAGAATAGTTCATTTCCATGTTATTACCACACCTTTTGGAGCTATCGGCTAGTAGATGATTGATACACAAGAAAAGGCCCTGGAAATTTCCATGAAGCTAGAAGTTGCGCCAAGGGACAATGCCCAATTTGGGGTGCAGCAAATCTAGGGCCAATTGGAGGTAATGTACCTGGAAATCTAGAATCTACGAAAATAATGGGGAAAAGAAGCCAGCACAGACATTTGGTTCATACGATGTAGAGTGTCAGGCCACACCAATGATTAGCGTCCTCTGCTATTAGACGAAATGCAGGCCGGGGGGCCTAACACGTTACGCCCCAAAGAGGTTGCGGGACCAAGAAACCCCATGTTATGGTGCTCTGACTTTCGAGTAGTTGGATTTCATGATATAAACCACTACCCCTAACTCGGTGCCTATTGCCCAGAATTGAAGCAGCAGTTGTGTAGATTCTGTTCATCTGTAGAACATAATGAGCACAATTGTCAGACATATGATTTGATGATAAATAGAGGAAACCTGTATAGGGTATAGGCTGACCTTTCCAAACCACTATCTCCCTCTAGAAGAGAATATTCATCAACAAATATAACATAATACCTGTGTTTTTTTGTTGAAGCAACCGAGAAAGGTCCACATACGTCTGTGTGAATTCTCTCGAGGATCATCGAAGCACCGTTCTCCTTCTCATGAAAGGTGTTCTTCACAAACTTACCCATAGTACATCCCTTGCACTGATCTGACTGTGCAAGAGTACCCTTGGGAAGTCCAGTAGAAATCTACTACAAAATATTCAAGGCGCCATGGTGAAGATGGCCCAATATCTTGTGCCATATTTTCCCTCATCCCGGCACACTACTTCTTTTGATTTGCCCATCATTGTAGCGCAACCATCTACCTCCAGCTTGTAAATATTCTTAAATCAAATCCCTATCCTCTTGGTTTGACCTATTGTTTTCTATCGCGGGAAATATTTTCCCTCACTGAAAACAATGTCATAACCTCTGTCCTCCAACATCGCAATGGAGACCAAGTTTTTCTTCAGACCTGGAACATACATAACATATTTCAATAGAAATGGTTTACTTGACTCCCTCTCAAAGGTAATGGTTCCAATTTCAGTCGCACTGTATCTACCATCGTCACCCATCTCTATATGCATTTGGAGATCCTTCTCCTCCAAGTCACTAAACAACTCCTTGTCTCCCATCATATGGAAGGAAGCACCACTATCAAGATACCACACTGATCCCATTACGCTTGAAACCAAGAATGCGATCAAAGAGAAATCAAGTTCAAATTGTGAGGCTAAGGCCTCACCTACTGTAGCTCCAGCAGCCATATTTTTCTTCTTTTTCTGTGGGAATTTAGTGGCGATATGTCTATGTTCGTGACAGTGAAAACACTTCACCTTGGAAAAATCCAGCTTCTTGCCTTTAGCCTCGGATTTTGGATGGGATTTCTTCCCTTTCCCTTTCCTTGATTTGGCAACCAAAGCACAATTCTCTTCATCATCATTCTTTGATGAAGATCCATCCCTGGTATTCCGCCTTATCTCCTCCTGCACAAGATCTGACCAAAGTCGCTCCCAATCTGGCAGTTCCTCCCATCCATTGACAAAGTCTTCGTAGTTGTGCCAACTCTTCAGAAGCCCAAGGAGAGCCACTCTCACCAAGTCATCATCTGCAACTGTAATTCCCACACTCCCCAGCTCATCCCTACATTGGACAAACTTCGTGAGATATTTTGGAATACTGTCGCCCTTCTCCATTTTGATTTTTTTGAGCTTATCTTTCAGCACCAACTTCCTATGGTCACTACTGCTTTGGAATAGATCTGTCAAAGCCTTCCATATTGAAAATGAAGTGGATTTCCCGTGAAGGCTTGACACAACATGGTCTTTCACACCTTCCAATAGAATTCTTCTTGTCTTCACTACCTTCTTTTTCCATGCGTCAAGTAATGCAGCATCGCTAGAATTAGGCTTAGGAACATCGCTATCGACGAACTCCTTCAATCCATTATCTTCAAGCACCACCTCCATATTGTATTTCCAAGCTATGTAGTTTGATCTACCCTTAAGGACATACTCCAACCACAACCTATTGAAAGTCATTTCAATGTTTACTCAACTGTCGCACCAAGAAAATTCTACAGCAAATTCAAATTGTCCACCAGCACAAAACTCAGCACCGCTTCAAGATTGCAATCTCTAGTGATTAACACTGCTCCGATACCATGTATAAATTTATTAATACTGATAGTATTACTAAATTCTCCTAATCTAAAAAATTAATCCTATGTTAAATACATAATCCTTCCACTTAATTCTTTGCGGAAATTAAATTGCCAATTGCAAACACATATGAAGAAAATCAATCGCACATAAACACAGTTGTTTAATGGGAAAGCTTAAAGCTAAAAACCCCAACTATCATATATTATTTATATCAATGGATCATGTAATAATCTCATACAAATCTTAGTACATCAAGCTCTCAGTACAATCAACAATCATTACACACTGTCATGCAGAAATTTACATATCTATGCACCAATTTCTTGCCTCCTGACAACCTGCCTCCACTGCACAATACCTATTGAAGAAGACCTATGGATAAATTTGAATTGGCCTTTCCTTGTCTGTGCAATCCTCATTGGCATCTCCAATTTGTGTCAGATACATTGAATGCATCACTATAGTCACAACAGATAGTTCATCTCACCCTTTCACCTATCTCTCCACTGGATCTCCACTGGAACTGACATGCAAGTAGTTAACTGTTATATTTTTTCAGTTGCCAGTGAGTCTCTAGTTGTGAATTAATTAAATAATTAATTCACTAAACTCTCATTAGTGTATCTTCAGTTAGAACTAGATACAACTAGCACAATTGAGTTTAACTCACTTAACTGAGTTAAACTGAATAACAACTCCTATAATTACTCTTCCAACTCTATCAGAAATTTTCCACTTCAGTTCTAACTGAGTCCTCCATACATGAGTCACCAACCACCCTAGGAATTGCGTAATTAATTCAACCCACTGATTTGCCAAATCTGTTCACTGAAATAAAGTGCTCCAAGAGAATAATTTGATATTTATTGTCAGATTATTATTAAGGGCTAAAAATAATCGACATGCATCTATTTTTAGATTGACGATCTATAAATAGACTTCACCCAATATTCTAAAAACAGAATCTCATCTATTTTTCACATTTTACCAACCATCTACAAATAGCATCCTGCAACTTATAGAATATGCTCACCATGTCTAAAAATAGACATACACCTAAAAATAGCCTACGGGCCCCACTTAGTGAAGATGCCTAATTTTCACTATGATCATCATCTTGTTGAATCTCAACAAAAATAATGAATTGATTGTATTATCATTATATTATTTGAAAATAGTAATATTAAAATTCAGTTTTTGTATTTTTTTTAAATATTTATTATAAATTAAATTTGAAAATTTATTTTAAGTTGGAATTATTTAGTGATAAATATATATGAATAATCATTGTTATATCTAGTTTTCACCATCAAGTATGTGGCCATAAAGTATTAAATTCTTTAAACACTGGAGTGTGTATTATTGAATCAAAATTTATTTTTAATTGAGCAATACACATCCCAACATCAAGAGTATTTAATGCTATATAGACAAATTCATATTTTTGGACTTTAATTATTTAGTATAGGAAGTTTAAAATAAGTTATTTTGGACACATTGGAACCTCGTCATTACACCATTTTGAACACATAGCACACCAAGACAAAATATATTTTGATAAAAACAATCCTACACATATGTTGTGAAATTTGAATGTCTAAAGGAACTCCATGTAAATGTTGCATACCCTTGAATTTAATATACATTGATATTTAGTTATGCAGTGGTGTAACTAAACAACTTAAACCAACTTAAACTTGTGATTCTTAAAAATATCTATCGAATTTCAGCAAAATTGGCTATAAAGAGTGCCTAAAAAAAGGTTACGTGATAGATAGATAATTAGTAACTCAATTATGTACACATTTATTTACAACCAAATTTATATACGTGTGTATTTACAACCAAATATATGTATTCTAGGACCATATGAAATAATTAAAAAAAAAATTTATTGCCAAGTTTTATTAAAAGTACCACCAAAAAAATAGAATAGATTGGAAAAGAAAGGTAATATATAGAAGACATGAAGGCCCTTGATGTGTCTCATTAATGATTTCTACTGCTTAAAAATTGAGAAGCACAATCTTTAACTTCTAACATCGTCATTAGCTACGAAAATGATGGCTAGAATTTCAATATATTGATGAGAACACAACATAAGAGTGTACATAAATATTTAAAATCCAAAACACATATATTAAAAATTATTCCTCTTTGGACCATTTAAGAATGAGAAATAGAAAACTACAATAAAAGAAGATAATAACAAGAGCACAATGAAATATATCAAATATCTTTGTAGAGTTTAGACATAGCTACAAGAAGCTTGTAGTGAACGGTTTTAACTACCAACACGTAGGTTGTCAAAACTATGTGAACATTTGAATAGTTGTAAGCTAGAAGTAGAATGTCAGGGTGCATTTGCGCTTTTTTGTTCAATTGAGAGAGGATACAAAAGAAATATAATGTTTAATCTATCAAAATTTCAATTCTTTTAGCTGATGGGATTATTTTTTATAGTCTTGCTTCTAATATTACTTTCTGTAATTGATAGTGAAAAGCCTTTAAACAACTGAATTATTTAGATACTTAACTTGTTGTTTGCCCTTGATGGTTTAATTAATTCAAGTGTGATTTGCAACGTTGAGTGGAATCGATTGAAAATTTATCTTATGAAACTATGAATAATTTGGAATCATGGACAGCGTTATCATGCAACCGTCACAATCGCTACAACAACTCATGGAGAATGAAGAGGCTAATAACAACAAGCTATATTGCAGAGGTAAATTAGAGGAGAACATAGGTGGTGAATACTTTAATGTAGACCTCATAGTAGCTGGATTAGATGCATCTTCAATTGGTGCAAGTGTTGTTGTTGTTGTGTACAATATATTTGTTGATATGCAAAGAATATCGAGTGAATGTTAAAGGTCAGCATAGAACACATTCATTTGTGTGGTTTAAATGAAAATTTTGTCTTATCATGAAAGTTAATCTAAGGAACATTATAAAGTATAATGCTAAAATCAATAGATATTGGGTTGACATGTTTTATCCATACTGATTTGTTGTCTCTTCGCATAGTCATTGATGGAAATAAAATTTCAGGTTTAAATAAGTTTCTAAAGATAATGATTTGTGTTTACATGTCTTGCTACAGTAAATTTGACCCCTGCATAAGGGGTGAATGCTTTGTTATTGTAAGGTTGAACCTCATGTTATTGGTGAATACTTCATTCGATCACCTTTTTTTTAACCTTCCATATTTCATAAATAATAACTTAAAAATTTCTTCTCATTTTGAGATCATTAGATATTAGATTGACCTTTAGACGCAATAGTAAGTTTTCATCTCTTCGCATAGTCATTTATGGCAATAAAATTTTAGGGTTATAGAAGCTGCTAAGCATAATGCTTTGGAGATACATAGTTTGTTACGGTAAATTTCGCCCTTCCATAAGGGATGGATGCTTTGTTATAGTAAATTTGATCCTTATGTCAATGGTGAATACTTCATTCCATGAGTGGCTTAAATCCATTGATATGTTGCATATGAAAATATGGATATTCCCCATTAGGAAATAACGAATCAATTGTCTTGTTTTCACTAAGGATTTCTAGGGATATGAAAAAGTGATTCTGATAGCAAAAAATTCTAGGGAGATGGAAACAAAGTTGAGTTCTCATATGACTACTAATTATTACGTAATAAAGTGAAGAATTCTCCATCGTATTTCATTTTATTTACAAGAATCTATGTTCAATTGCCTAAGACTTGTTGTTTCCATTACTTTTGATAGGGTGATGGTTTTTCTTCTTAGCATGCTAATTTTCCTTCCATAACAAACTTGGGAAGGGAAATAGCTTTGGTATGTTGTATTTTCTATGTTTATTTGTGCAACAATATACTGCCATATTTACTATGGTAAAAGTCTCATTCACTAACAACAATCAATTTTTTTAAAACATTCCATCTTTCATATATAATAACTGAAAACTTTCTTCTTATTTTTTAATATGTAAAAATGATATGAATATATCTATTTAAATATTCCATTACTCTTGATAGGGTGATGGATTTTCTTCTAAGCATGTTAATTGTCCTTCCATAAAAAACTCGGGAAGGGCAATAGCTTTGGTATGTTGTATTTTTTCTTATATTTTCTATGTGTATTTGTCAAACAATATACTGCTATCTTTACTATGGTGAAAGGCTCCTTCACTAACAACAATAATATTTTTTAAACTTTCCACCTTTCATAAATATTAACTAAAAGCTTTTTCCTTATTTTTTAATATGTAAATATGATATATATATATATATATATATATATATATATATATATATATATATATATATATATTTCAATCACAAATAATAATTATTCAT
The DNA here is from genome assembly GCA_034641835.2 of Pinus albicaulis. Taxonomy (NCBI): domain Eukaryota; kingdom Viridiplantae; phylum Streptophyta; class Pinopsida; order Pinales; family Pinaceae; genus Pinus; species Pinus albicaulis. The sequence continues at coordinate 835,232,262 of CM076582.1, read as the reverse complement.
TAATATAATAATAGACAAAACCTCCTCTTACAGTATTCTATATTAAATGTTTCCCTATAATATTTCATAGTGCACATAAAATCAAACCAATCTATAGAATTATGAAAACTTATTACATACTAAATTCAAATTTTAAGTAATGTATACAATTACAATATTCCAGCATATATATAAAATCAAGCCAATCTATAGAATTATGAAAAAAATTTGCCTACAACCATTTATCATTGTAAATCAATCACTTTTTACTTTACATTTATTCCAGAAATATTATCCATGGATCAATAATCTTTGTGTGAAGCATGTTTTTATCTCATGAATGTTATAATGCTATTGAGATCATGACATTGCCATCTTACTTTCTAGAAAAAAACTATGTGAAATTTATTAGTTTTGCGTAAAAAATTAAGAAATAATTTAATTCAATGTAGATTTTCATAGTTGTTTATATTGTATGAAATTTTTGAAACAATATTTTGAGAGGACATTCCACTAATGTGATTAATTTTATTATATGTTAAATTGTAAAGGCACAATTTTCAAAAAACGAATTCTTAAATGATAACGGACACAATGTTTCTTTCATTCTTTGTATTGTATAGAAATGGAAATTATTTGTAGCAAGTACATAATTTCAATTTAAAATTCATATCTTTGCAGATAATGATCAATGTCACATGTCCTTCGTTTTGTAGTGATACTTTTAAAATAAAAAGAAGTGAAAAATAGGAGCTAGTCAATTGCAAGTTTGGGTCCTTATTTTTTACTATTCCAAATAAAATAGATGATATCAAACTGCAATTAGTCTTCTATGCTAGTAAACATTATCAAAGACATATCTTTGATATAAAAAAAAATGATTGAACGCTCTCTTATATTTGATCAAAACCAGTCTAACATACATAGAAATTAGTAAACAAATCATAATATGAATATGAAGGATAAGTACATACAAAAAATGGTTCAGATCTTGGATGTTGAAAAGTACCATTCAATAGAGAAATTCTACATAGATATGAATATTGATGATGTCTTAGTCAGATATAGTCTCTTCAGACTACAAAAAAAATCATATACTGTTGGATATTGTTTTTTCAATACATTTGAAGTGTTTTGCACTTCTGTTACTCGTCCATTAAACTACGAAATGGAATAATAGACCATTTTCTCAAATGTCTAGATTGCAATGACATAGAGGCAAAATAATCATACCAATATGAACTAGATCCTAAAATTTTATATTAGCTTTAAGGGATTCATGATGTTGACACATTCCTTCATAAAATGTGATTTTCTGCTTTTAATAGTAATTTTCAATCTGAAGGAGGGCTATGGGGAGACACATTTTGCATATGATGGCTATCAAAGTGGTCAAACATAACAATTGGAGTTTGGTCACTAACAATGAAAACAAGATATTTGTTCTTCAATCATGACATAGATACGATTCCACTAAATATTTTTTTTCATGATACAGATCTTGTTAATGGAAATTTTGAGCTTATATTACACAAGATATTTTTTTGGATGGTGTTGTCATTGATGTCTTTTCATGGAGTTGAATGGGTTTGAATTTGACCAAAAACACTAGTCATTGATGTCGGAAAGGATGCTTCGATGTCCTGTTAGTTTATCAACAACAACTAAATGGATGCCACAACACCATGTGCAAGCCACAACTTTCACTAGCACCATCCTGCCACATTGAAGTGTTCTCAGGGCACAACCTGAAGGTAACTCCAATCACCTAGAAGATTTGATAGATCACGTTTCACAATTTTCACACTGGACCCCTATACTCTGAATCAATGTAGAATTGGATTCTTCAAGAAAGAGTTATGCCCAATCTCCCACGATGTCCTTATTATAGATTGGTTTAGTATAGAGAACTTGTAAAAATTTCCACGTGTCATTGTATCGACCTTTGGCCCTAAAACAGATACACAAAAAACTACAGACTGTCCTCTTTTTGTCACTTTTTACAAAATTTGAATCCAATGCCGAGAGAAAAAGTTATGACGGTTTTCCCAAGGTCACATGTTTGACATGGAATTTGGGAGCCTGCAAAAAACCTAAATTCCTGAGATCATATCTCCAAAAATATAGTGAAACGAGATCTAAAATTTGGTCACAAGGTTCATCAGGATTTTGGCTCAAATGGGTTTTGTTTAAGCTTCTGAAGCTTTGTAGAAACAAAGTTATAGTGAAAATGCCACGATGATTTGTTTTGAGGATATATGAACTTTCTTTTTATAGAGTTGAGAAGGGCTTCTGTAGTGAACATTGAAGGAGACATTTAGGATTTTAACACATTATTAATTTTTAATTCTAATTGATAAATATTGTGTTTTTTTTTTTCTTATTCCCTAAGGAATATTCACTACCTAAATATATTAGGCTTTTTAATGAGATGTAGGAGTTATATGGGTGCATAATGGCTTGAAACCCTTCATTAGGACAGTATCTCCACAAATTATGGCAAGAAACCCTTAATATAAATTTTAGGTGCCTACAACTAATGGAAATGTGCCAAGTCACCTTATTTTGAGGTTTTATCCCATCAACCATGGTTTTTACCTTCAAACTCACTTATCTCTCTAACCAGGAGGAACCATATGGCATACCACATACCACTGGAAAATCTCTTCGAGGAGAATCAAATGACATGGATATCCAATCCAGAATCAGTGCTTTATCCCTTTGAAAACCCTCAAAAAATTCAAGGTACATCCTCAGTCCATAGAACCCAAACCCTAGGACTTGGGTTTTCAACCATCCAATAATGTAGCTTCTATCTAGATGCAGTCTAACAATTACTGAGAAGTGTTCATTATCCATTCAACATCAATGAATAGTGTTTTTGGTCAAATTCAAACGCAGTAAACTCCATGGGTTGACATCAATGAAAACACCATCCAACAATCTCCCCTTTTCTTATTGATGGAAACACATGTACTCCTCCTGCGACTAAAACTCTCCTTGAATTCATGCTTTACCTCCTTCTCAATATTTCAATCTCCTCCTCGGGTTTTCTTTCCCCATTTTACATCAATGGCAAAGGGTTACTCCCCTAGAGAACTTGTTCGCTTCATGTACACTTGTTATTTGTCTATACTCCCCTGAATGAGAAGCTTTCTTGTAATAATCTGTCTATTGTGATCCTTGTGGACTTGTAACTTGCATGTGCTCCCCTTGACAAGAAACCTACCTCTGGAAATATCTGAAGACATGTAAGCCTTTAACTAGTCTTCTCCCCCTGAACTTGTTATGGATTTGACACATTTGTCTTGAAGTTGTCATTCTATCCATGTTGTTTTTTTTTTCAATTGTAGACCTGTGCCACATACTGCTGTATAAACTCCCCCTCTTCAAAATTCAAGGATTCGATGGGTCAAATTGTTCAAAATAGTGTATCGTTTAACGAACAATATTGACTCGAGTCATTATCTGAAGCAACTGGTGATTCCTCATTACCTATTATGAACCCTAAGAGCATAACTGTTGCGACATTCTTGTCTTTTTTCACTTCTTGTTGATCCTTTACCTCTTCTTCTTGTATTTGTACTTGTCTCTTCTTCCAAACCTTCTTATTATCGTCATCAAAGTTCATGATTGATTCCATAGTTTTCCTGTAGTGATGAGTTGTGCCCATAATTATGACATTTGTAACATTCCTTATAGGGATTGTACCTCCATTCTTGAGCTATGTGTCAATAGTTATGAAACTTCAAGAATTCAATGTTTTCCATGGGTGATTCCATATGATATCTGCAATCGTGAGCTTTATGGCCATAGTTATGGAATTTGAAACATTCAATGTTTGGCCCATATAGTATATATTCTCTGCTAACAAAATCATCATGGAACCTGTCTCATGATGCTGCAAAATTTCTTCTAGAATTTTTTGGATAATGATTGTACCTATCAAAAACTTCACAGTCCCTAGACATATGTGCATAGTTTGCACATAAAAATTAATAACCATTAAATAAACATGTGCACCTGAATATTTCATTCGAATGTGATGATCCTTGATAGTTATATCTATCAACAACTTTACAATACCTGGCCATATGTTCGTAGTTATCACATGAAAAACAATAGTCATTAAACAAACAAGCAGACTTGGAAGATTTATCATTCTTGTTTGGAGGCAGTGTTGTAGTATGTTGTTGTCCTTTGTTTTTTACTACTTTGGTTTTCGTTTTTGGAATTGCAAAATTATTCTTTGGATTTTCATTCTGATGGACTTCCTTCATAGGATTATCCTATGAAGATGTGGAGCTTGTACCTTCATCAATTGGAGCTTTTCTAGCTTTAATTTGCTTCATTTTTTCTTCTTCGTATGTCTTATCTTGTAGGTGTTCTTTTTGTGATACCTTGAGTTTTTTGATGTCATGAGGTGTTGCATCGAGTTCTTTTTTACTTTGAGCAAGATATTCTTGAGACCGTATTTTTAAGGTCTCCCATATTTTTTCTGCCTCCTCAACCTGTAGCTACAAAAGAGTGATCTTCTTTACTTATATGTTGAGAACTTGTATATGTTCCTTATGCTACTGTCTCTCAGTCCTGAGCTTTCTTATTTCATATGAATAGGTTTCCAATTCCCTTTTCTTCAGTTTAACTGCAGATATGTATCTTTGATTGTATTCCTTTCTTTCAATTTTTGCTTCCTGCATCTGTTGTTTGATCCTGAAACACTATAAGGAAAAGATCCTCTAGTGGATTTTTTTAAGGAACCCCTTATAAAAATACCCTAGACATCCATTTGTAGCAGAGGTTACTCGAGGAGGTTGGTGGGTGGAGGTTTTTGCATATTTTTTTCATACAGTGTGCTTATCATCCTAAACCACACCGGTGCATTCAACAACAGAAAGCACCGGTGTGCAAAAAACACTCGCACACCAGGACACTGTATGCTCCATACAAACCCACCTGGTGCACCTTATTACTATAGCGCACTGGTAATTTACAAATATTCCACACCAGTGTGTCCTAAAACTTTGCGCCAAAACTGAAAACTCCTGGTGCGGTCTTAAGAATCTGCACCGATGCGCCTATAAAACCCCGTGCACCGAAATAGGTTTAAATAAAAAAAAATTACGGCCAAAACTATATTTTTCACTTTTCAATGCTCTAGAGCTCCCAAGCGCCAGTGCAAATTTTCCTTGTCTGAGGCACCCTGACATCTGTGCTCCCATTACACCTATTGCAAGCACTGTTGTTGTGCATTGCCCACCATCTCCATTTTGAATTTTGCAAAACAGTGGGAAAATTTATTTTTGAAAATTATACAGCTAATATGCCTCCTCAGTGGCCAAATGTACAAGTATTTTTCTTGTTTTTCTATAATTAAGACTTTTAGCGGATTATAATTGTAAATTAGCTTATAATTAACCTTTTTTTTTAATTTCCCGCATGGTGCGCTCAAGCTGTTTAGCTCACACCAGTTCGCGGTGCTGCCTGTAAATTTAAAGGTTGCACCCCAACCAGTGCTAACGGTATCTACACTAGTTCCCACATGGTATTGAAAGGCACACTATGATATTTTAAAATTTAAAAAAAGTGTGTTACGGTCGGTTACCCAGCCACAACATTGACCCTGTGGAATAGCGGCAATGCAGCGTGTTGACTGAAATATCCCCCTGGGGCGGGTAATTTTTTTATTGCACCACATTTTGGCATTTAGACATGGTCAACGGTGCAGCCTAGTAAAAGACCGCACCATTGACTATGTACTAATGTTTGGAGGTCGGTGCGCTAACCAAGCTATACCCCTCAAGGCGTATAGTTTTTTCAGTGCACCACCCTCCCAACACTCATCCATATTTAATGGAGCGTTATGTTATACCACTACACCATTTAATTTGAAACAATGCCAAGAGCGCAGTGCACTAAGAATTTGCAGGTGCACCGCCTCCGTTTGCACTGAAAATTTTGTGGTGCACTGCCTCTGGTGCGTGACAATAAAAGACACACCATGACCAGTGCATGCCTGTTTTTTGTGGCCCACTAACTGTTTTTTTTTTCAAAAAAAATTATATATGTATATTCCTAAATACATGTCTCATTTAATAAAAAAATTGTATTTAATATTTCAATCATTTAGAGACGTGAAAGGAGAGAAGAGAGGGAACAACAACAACAACAGGCAGACTAGTATAATATGGTTCGTCTATGGGAGGCATGAGAGATGGACAGAGATGCATACCCTCGCCCTATTACAATAGCTACCCAGGGGATCCTAAGGCAGGTAGCCCTCCTCCAGGTGTATGAGGAGGCTACTTCCCTAAAGGGCCATGTTTTATTTTTGCAACATCTTATCCACACGTGGAATTCCCACCTATAGGCTTTCTAGGTTGGTCCTAACCAGTGGTACACGCCCACTGAGGAGGAAATCTATTTCATTACAAGGCTATCGAGGAGAGGGGTGGATTTTCCCTTATTTCCAGAGGTTCTAGTTGGCTATGCAACACGGATTCATTTGGTGTACTCCCAGAGATACATTAGCACGGATATATTGTCTCCGTCAGATTTTCAGGTCTTCGGAGGTTAGTTATGTATTGCTAAATTTGGTAGTGAGGAGGTGAGGTGCCTCTCACTCCTGATTTCGACCATTTCACACAACACCATCGATGGGAAACGCATTAGTTTCCTGCTTCTATATTATGTTGATTCTTTAGTACAGGAGCCACGATTTGTTAGGTGGTCTCCCATTATTTTGCGGTAGTTATGTACAGCCTTAAATAGATTTCATGCTCATGCACAAAGGAGGTCAACTTTCCTTTTGGTTCAGAGCTTTTTCTTTTTATTTTTTGAGAGGTTTCCAGAGACAAGGCCTACTTTTGTTCGACAACCTCGTAGGCCGATGTTGGATGCACGGATGCACATGTGGGGATAGATGATTCCCAAGAGGGGCGAGACTGAGTTTTCCACAAGGATATCACATGATGCACTGGAGTTGCTAGCCAGTGTTGACGAGCATCCCTTTTTTATGGTCCCCTTTCCTTATGCTGGTTTGGATTGGTGAGGGTGTGCCAAAATCCTCTTCACAGATGATGAGCCACCAGATGATAGAGGTAATATTTTGTTTTTATTTAAATTTATTCTAACATGTTCTTTAACTTGTTTTTATTAAATTTTGTAATGAAATTGTCTAATTATTTTTGTGTACTTGTATATATTTTGTAGACATTTGGTATTTTGATGGCGAGGACATGCCAGCGCCACCAAATGATCGAGGTGTGGATCTTGATGATGATCAGGATATGGAAGATGTCGAGGATCATGAAGCTAGTGCAGACAGACCTCCACCTGCTTTTGCACAGGTACTGCCTTTTTCTAAGCGCGGTAGGCTCAATAGTAGATTGAGGATGGATATTGGTGACCAACTTTGTGCATTTTTTGTTGAGGCGGGAGTCAGGCCTGCTAATATTAGAGACATACATGGTGATGGTAGGCTGGTACATATGTGGAGAGCCATGTCGTGTAACATGTACATCCTTATGTGGCATGTCGTATGAGCTATGACCTTAGTTATGCGGCTGAGGAGGGACCTTGCACGTTATAGGCATGGTCGAGACACAACACGTGATCGAAATTCCGCGAGCAGTGAAGCATCATCTGATGATTACGATCATGGGAGTGATCATCGTTCACCTCGTGTCACGCCAGATGATCAACCTCCACTAGCATCGACCATTAGTCTTCACAGAGAGCAGGTTGGACCATCGGCCATGTCGAGTTAACAGCCTACAGAATCTAGCAGTACTCATGATCATGAGTAGGCTCGACCATTGACCATTTCGAGTCATCACGATGAGTAGCAGATAGTTGATTTTGATCAGCATGAGGCGCCAGTACTAGATCATCAGGCACGTGATGATCAACATGTATCTGAGCTTGCCGAGGTTTCACCATTGACTACCCAGGCCTCAACTAGTATTGTTATTGATGATGTACCACCAGCTGATATATGACATTTATATTACAGTTGTATATTTTTGACATTATTCAATTATATATATATATATATGGTCCATATATTTTATGTTCATGTTGGAGTTGTACTTAATTTACATGTTGGTGATCATCATGATGTGTATATTGTTAGGTCATGTTAGATATGTTCATTTAATGTGCAGCTTGCAGATAGATGTGTATGTGACAACAGTTATTTCACATGAGATGTATATTTGATTTTTTTATTGTGATGATGTTATACAATGCTAATTGTGTTTTGTTAGATGATCATGATCACGATGTTGTAAGCGAATTTGAATGTGTTTTTTAGTCAAATATGATGTTTCTATGAAGGTTATCAAGATCATGATGTTTATTAGCTAATTTAATATGAAATGATCATGATATTGTAAAATTGTAATTGTAATTCTAATTGTATGTAAAATTCTAAAATTGTATTTGTATTTGTAATTGTAATTTTAATTGTTATTGTATGTAAAATATTTGTAAAATTTTAATTGTAATTGTATATATGTAAAATTGTAATTGTAGTTCTAATTGTATGTAAAATTCTAAAATTGTAATTGTAATTGTAATATTTAATTTATTGTGAAATTATTATAATTATAATCTTAATTGTAATTGTATATATGTAAAATTGTAAAATTGTAATTGTAATTCTAATTGTATGTAAAATTTTAAAATTGTAATTGTAGTGGTATATATGTAAAATTGTAAAAAAATAATTGTAAAATTGTAATTGTAATTGTTATTGTAATTGTGATTGTAATTGTAATTGTATGTGAAATTGTAGACATCCATATTCTTCACTTGGCTTCTACGAGGGACTATGAGAGCCAACATAATATGTTCATTCTTCACGAACAACCATGGGGGGATATTGTTATTGATCACTACTAGAAGCCAAACAAAATAGTTCATGTTCTAGAGGGAATATGTGTTGACGCCATCCATGGCTATGCTGAGTCCTAGACTTCGTACTTCATCCTTGAATTTTTCGGGCCATGTATCCTCTATATGCTTCATGGCTATTGAATTAAATTTGATTCGCATAACTCCCAACTCACTTTTGTGTGAGGCATTCCATCCCTGCAACTTAGCTAATTCTTTGCAATGAAAGAGCCTTTGAATCCTTAAGATTATAGGCATGTGCATCAATATATTAAAAGGAGGACCACGTGATTTACCCTTCTTTTTTTTATTTATCATACATGTCATGCCCACATTTCGGACATATGTCTTTATCTGCATATTCTCCTCTATATAGAATACAATCATTTGGACATGCATGACATGATATGTACTCAACACCCAACATTTTCAACAATTTATTTGCCTCTTTGCAACTACTAGGCAAGACATTATCACTCGAAAGAACCTTAACTTTAAATAACCTGTAGTTGGTGATCAGGGAAAATATTAATAAATATACATTATTGCCAATATAATTATTAACGTTCATAAAATTGACCATTTGTAATGTTCATTGTGTACTGATTATATTTCTCTAATTTATATAAGGGAGGACTTTATGGTAACTTACCTCAAAATTTCTGAGAAACATGCATTCGACAAGCCAAAATTTTCTTTCAAGTTTGTACAGTAACATCGTTGTCCCCAACTAGGTAGACTTTTACTGGCTGCCAGGTCCAAAGAGATGGGTGGTGGAATAAAATTTAAGGCTCTCGAAAAAGGTGTCAGCAATATGAGCATCATCCCCTAGACGATCATCATTTTGGAATGAATCTAACAACATTGTCTCCATGGCAGTCGTATCCCTTAATTAATCATTCCTACCAACCTCTGTTTGATTACCTCCGTTGCCAACTTGTGAATAACTACTATTGATATAGTCATTCCTAATTGGTGAATCTGGATGTAGGGGGAATTGAATCGGTGGTTGATTATGTTATCACTCAGACATTTCTCAAGGCTAAAGAAAGAAATCACCTAGGTAACCACAGACCTACTTTTAAGATTAGGATCTAGTCTTCCTAATCCTCAGAGAGGGCTCTCTCTGTATGATTTAGCTTTATTTGAAATAAATATTAGGCTAGTTAATTAGTACAAAGTTGGTTTTTTTTTTAATTGGTTTGGTTGGAAATGTAGAGGAAGGCCATTGGGCAATGGAGTCAAAGAGGCTTGGGTGATCAATTTGTAGAAGTATCAAGTTAAGTGAAATATGGAAAGGTAGACATTATTATTGGATCCTTTATATTTGGATGAAATGTAATAAAAGAAGAAGGGAGACTCAATCGAAACTAGGGAGAATTTAAGAATTCCCTAATCTGGATATAAGAATAGAGGTTCAATCGAAACTAGGGAGAAATGAGGAATTCCTTAATCTGGATATCAGAAAAAAACATGTAAATTACTAACAGTTAAAGGCAAAGTGTATGATCTCAACATATTCTGCAGTAATACTCCTGTTAGATAATTCAGAATTAAGAAAACAATAAGATGGAAACAAAGGAAAGCACATATACAGTGAGGAAAATTTCACCAATGGATATGTCAGATGAATCCTGAAACATATGCTCTTTTATTAATGAAAATAGTCACTTAAACTCAGTGAAATGCATCACATTGAATGGTGAGGTTACAAATCCTGAACAACACCACCAATACTTCAAAAAAAGAAGTATTTATACAAAATTTACAAACAGTTTACAATAAATGTTGTCTCTAACAGACATGACATTTTTATACTATAGATTAACTAAAAAGCTATAACTGTTGCATATTAATAGTTCTAGTGGAATGTGCTGTGAAAATGTTGTTACTGTGGAAGTGGGAGCAGGTAAGATGTGGACCCAAATTTGTGGTTTTTTTGGCACATGAACTAGCAGATGCAAATGTATTTCTATTTATCTTAGTAATTTACTCAACTGCTTGTTGATCCTCTAACTGCCCTGTTGTTTTATTGTCCATTGGTGTCTCAAAATATATTGGAAAATATATAATAATATATATTTGAATAATATTTCCAAAATATTTTAAATGAAATTTATAATTAAATTTCTACAAAACCATGTGTTTTTTCCAATCCATGGTTTTGTTTACTCTTTCCATGAATTCACAAAACCATGTGTAGTTTTATTTCTATTAATCCTTCCTCTATAATTTCATTTTACCTGTATGTAAATTCCTTTTACCTTTGTAGAGTACCTAGATGGTTTTTCAAAACCATGTGTTGATTTTCATGGTTGGGAGAGTACTCTCACTTTACTCAAAACCATGTGTTGATTTGTATGGTTGGGAGAGTACTCTCACTTTACTCTTTCACTTTCACCTATACATTAATTTCATATGAAATTTTCCCTTTTATTTTCTCTGACAATTTCATGCCATCCATGAATTTCATCCATAGCTTTGAAATATTACTGCATTCTCATATATTTGTACTTCACTTTAAAGTAATCAAAACAATTAATGGTTTTCGCATGGGGAGCAAGTCGTATGTGGTATTTAGAGGAGTGGGATAGAATGTGGGAGTGACAGCCGGTAATACGCCATAAAATTAAAACTACCCATTTCGCACTCACTTGAGGTTTTAAACATCGAATGATTGGGGAATGCGATATGGAACTACGGTCACTGGACCTGTGGAGGATGATTGGTTTGAAGTGTAAAGGGATTTGGATAGGTGGGACACAGGGTGACTAATGTGAAGGGGTCTATTATATATTGTGATGGTTTTAAGGATTTGGGACTGTAATATAGTGGAGGGGTAAAAATTTATAAAACAGGGAATAAATGTATAAAAACTATAAGTTAAAATAATACAAAGGGTTGGGGAATATATAATTTATATGGGAATTAATATAATATTAAACTTATGGGTTAATATAATGTCAAAGGGGTATTTGTGAAATATGGGAGTGGGTGTTAGAAATGTATTTTAACTAAAATGTTAGGAATGCATTAGGAAGATAGGTTAAGTGAAATGAAAGGGGGATATTTAAAATACACTAAGGAATGGGGGTTTGTTAAAATAATGTTCGGCAAATATTTAGCAATGGGATCCAACAATGTTTTAAATATTTCAAACTTAGGATAAGTGGGTTTATTAGAAAAGGGAAATTAGTAAAGGAGAATGTAATTTAGTAAAAAGAGTGAGTTTTATCTAGGTAAAGAGTTTTTTTAGGAAGGGGAAAAATATTGTGGAATAAAATGTAATGAAGGGGTAATGAAGGGAATATGTAAATAAGGGGTAAGTTAGGAAAAAAATAACTTAGGGAATGAGTTTGAAAGGGAACAAATGAATGAAGGGAAATTAATAAAATAGACATGTAAGGGGTTTAGGGAATGGGGGGGAATTAGTGAATGAGCTTTATTATTTAGAACTAATATTACATAAAACTTTAGGGTAAATACCCAAAGTAATATATAACCTTTTTGAATGTCCTCCTTCTTTGATAATTCCTCCTGCACATGAAACATAGGATTTAAGCATGATGAAGGTGCATTTGAGCTAGCAACCTTATGCATTCCAAAACCTTTTACTCTTTTTATTTAGTTTCCCTAACATTTTATTGTGCCTTCTTTATTTATAGCAACTAACACCTGACATTTTGTTTTCTTCTTTTTATGGGGTTCATTTTTTTAAATATTCTTTTTTATTTTTCCTTTTAGTCCTTTGATTTTTCTTTTAGGACTTAACCCTCTTTACATTTTTTAACTTTTTTTAATATGGGAAAACAATTTTCTAGAAAGAAAAAGTATGAAAAATATTACAAGACCTTAACAAAGTGAATTCAAAATTATGAATCCTATTATTATAGGACCCTAACAGACTCAACCATTCTTGGTATCATTCCTCTCCATTTTTTTTCTCTTAATTCAATCTTCTCTCGATTTGACATTTTCGTGGGGTGCAACGGAAGATGGTAGGTAGGTCGCTCATCATGGTAGGTAGGTGGCTTCACTTAGGGATGGCATCTCCTTGTGAGATTTCAAGAACACCGTTGACTAATTGCCTGATCGATTGGGCCGATCCCAAGCCTGCACATGCTTTGTTATATAATCTCTATGACTGAAAATATCAAACTGAAATCACACCATTTTCTGCAAAATGAAATCTGATCAGAAACTAAAAAGGTGTTGCAACTTTCAAACCAAACTACTAAATCATCAAGACTTTAGGGCCTTTTTCTCAGCTTTAAATATTAATGAATTATTTCAATACCTGCTAAAAACTGAAACTGAAATTGTACCTACTTACTCTAATCATCTTTCCAGCTGTTGGTTAGGTAAAATGAAAGAGACATTGCAACCATTCAAGCATTATATACATTGAGGTATTTTGTTGCATGTTCTTATTTGTGAACGACACTGAAGTTCTGCAAACCATTAGAAACTTGTCAATAAATGTGAAGATAAGGAAATACTCAATTCCCTTTGTTGACTCTAGAAACTGTACAAAAGGATATTCCAAGGTATATACACAAATTTTAAACTGATACAAGCAACTGTACATCTGTTCTGGATGGCCTCCATACCATAAAACTAAACTGCTATTTCCCTGTAGATTTTCAGATAAGCTTTGTGATGATATTGATAATAATGTCTGTCTGATGAAACCTTTATCATATTTATTCTAAAGCTCATATTTACTTAATGGAGAATGATTTTTATTGCACTCATCATCTAACGCATCAGCTATTTGATCATGAAAAACTTGGAAGGATTGTTGTAACCTATTGGATATGGGTTTCAATGAGACTTCATAGATCTTTTGTAGACTGCTCATCCTTTTCTTTGGAGATATTGTACAAATTTTCTTTTAAAAACTGAAATGATTCAAAACTTACTGGTGAAGAACTTTCATGTGTCATTTTATCAAGTATTTCAATGGAATTTGATAATTGTAACTGTGAAACTGAAGAATATTGATCAATAGTATGATTGTCTTATTTATTATCAATAACAACATCTAAAGACTGCTGATTTTTTATTGCATTAAAGTTGTCTCTGATGAACTGACAGGAAGCAAAAAAAAGAGGAAAAGATCCTTTACCTATTTCAAAATATTATGCACTTTCTTCTTCACTCTCATAGCTGATATTTATTATTTGATCACTGTATTCTGGCCGCTGAAAATAAATTTCTTCATCCCACAAACTATTTATTGATTGCAATTTGTAAAGTTAGCTTAAGTTTGGAGAAAATAAATATCATCATAACGATAATACTTAGGCAAATCATTAAAAGAATGTATGTCATCAAAAATACACATTATATCAGCAGATTTCTTCTCCTCTTATTGATCTATAAATCCATTTTCTGATCTATGGGAGTTGGGATTAACAAAGTGTTCATGGTCAAAAACCTCTTATTTTTCTGCAACAAATGGGTCATGGTGATATTGAATAAAAAATACATCTTTCATGGTGATTCTTTGTATCATTCCCTCAATTTTACATGCCAAAATGTTGAGTTTTACCTCTAAATATGCCAGGTGCTTTACAATGTTGTTCTTTTATTCTGCTTTCAACTTTTCTCTTTAATTTGCAAATTAACTTCTATAACCACTTCAATGTTTTGTATTTGTTCAAGCGTTGCTGAATTTCTTTCTCTTAGCTGAAACTCTACTTCTGGATAAAAGGATTTTGGACAATGCAAGAGAGCTGAATTAGGAGGAGGTATGATGTTTGTTGGCATTGAATAATAAGCTTGATTAAATCTATCAGAAAAATGTTGTATTGTCTCATTTGGCTATCTTTTAAACTGATTATATTCTTCTATGATCATGAAAAGATTGATTTTTATTATCCATCTATCAAGGAAAATTTTGACAAACTGTTGGAAATTTGAGATGCTTGCAATAGGCAGGCTCTTGAACCAACTCTTTACTTTACTCTGCAAAGAAAGGGAAAAAAGTATGATACTAACATCATCTTCATCAATCTTAAATAGGTTCAGGTAATTCTCAAAACCTTGAAAAAAAATTTCAGCAGTGATGTTACCATTTTCTCCATCAAACTGGGGGAGGTATTTGTAATAGTTATCACGAAAATCATGGAGTATTGTTGGGTGTGGAGCTTGATTATCATGTTTATTTTGTATCACAGCATTGGACCCCCTGTACGTTAATGGGGGAAGCAACGTCGTCTGTAATTAAACGCTTCCTAGGGGGTCTGGGGGGGGGGCAACTACGACTTTATGGAGCCCCCCCCTGGCGGGGAGTTTTGGGGGCAGCGCCCCCGAAGCTAAAAATAGATTAAAATTGCCTTCTAAAAGTATAGTAATTTCTAGTCAATCTGGGTCGTTCATTAGGCAGATGATATAATGGTAGAAGTTATGTTTAGTTTATGGTTTTTTTCCCTAGAAGTCAACCCCTCGCTTTTATGAGGGTATTGTATTGTGGTTGTGGATGTGATGTGTATTCTCGGAGTGAGAAACAGAGAGGGATACTGTGAGAGAGAACAGAGGATATTAAATCGGATCTGTTGTAGGTTGTGTCTCTTCATTTTGCTGGATAATAGAAAGGAAAGACTAGTTGTTCAAGGTGGATGTAGCCCAAACTAGGTGAACCATGTATGTTTGTGTCTCTATGGTTTTATGTGTTTTTTGTGCTTGTGTTTTCTGCATATTTTATGTGTTTCATTGCTCTGTAATATTTAATTTTCTAACAACTGGTATCAGAGCCAAAGGTCTATTTGGCTGATAAACTCACAGGAAAGAAGGGTTTCCTGGTTCGAGTGGGAGAAATGGCGAAAGATGGTAAATTTAGGGTCGAGAAATTTAATGGCCAAAACTTCCTGTTGTGGAAGATGAATATGGAAGATTATCTGTATCAGAAAGATATGTACCTACCATTGAGCAGAAAAACAAAGAAGCTGACAACTATGACAGATGCAGAATGGGATATTCTCGATAGAAAGGCACTCAGAACTGTATGTTTGTTCCTTGCGGTGCCGATAGCCTTCAATATTTTGAAGGAAACAACAACAGAGGGTTTGATTAAGGCATTGGCAAAAGTATATGAAAAACCCTCGGCCTCAAACAAGGTATTTTTTATGAAACGTTTATTTAATATGAAGATGTTGGAAGGTGGATCTGTTGCAGACCATTTAAATGATTTTAATACAGTTACCAGTCAGTTAAGTTCTGTAGGGGCAAACTTTGATGATGAAGTTAGAGCTCTGTTATTTCTGTACTCATTGCCAGAAATCTGGAATGGTTTAGTTATGGCCATTAGTAACTCTGTCTCTGGATCTAGTACTTTAAAGTTTGATGCTGTTGTCGGTTCTATCCTTAGCAAGGAAATGCGACAGAAAATCTCCGGTGAGACATCGCGTAATGCTTTGAGTGCAGAGTCTAGGGGAAGAAGAATGGAAAGAAGAAAGAGATCTAGATATCGCAATAAAACAAGGAAAGGAGGATCCAAGTTCGGATTGTGGATAGTGTGCTGGAAATGATGAAAGAAAAGACACCTAAAGAAATATTGTAGATCTCGGAAGGGAAAAGAAGGAGACACACAGCAAGAAAACAATCATGAAGAAAATGTGACAGGTGATGTGTTACAAGATGCTTTTATTCTTTCTTTCGAAAATGTTACTGATTCTTGGGTTGTAGACTCAAGGGCTTCATTCCATGCCACACCTGATAAGAAATATTTTCATGACTATGTTCAAGGAGATTTTGGACAAGTTCGTTTGGGTGACGATAAACCCTGTAAATTTTTTGGAATGGGTGAAGTTCTTGTAAAACAACAGAATGGAAACCAATGGCTACTAAAGGAGGTAAGGCATGTTCCAGATCTGAAGAAAAATCTGATTTCAACAAGGCAGTTAAGTAGTGAAGGTTGCATGACAACTTTCACAGATAAAACTTGGAAGGTCACCAAAGGAGCCCTAGTAATAGAAAAAGGTGAAAAGGTTGGTACATTGTATTTATGCAATGGTACTTCTAACTCTGTTAATGCTTTAAATTCCAAAGGAGAAGATGCAGCATTATGGCATCATAGGCTCGGACACATGAGTGAGAAGGGGATGAAGATTCTTCACTCAAGAAATTTGTTGCCGGGAAGAATGTTGATTTGGATTTCTGTGAGGACTGCATTTATGGAAAACAGAAGAGAGTCATATTTCTCAGAGTTGGTAAAGAAAAGAAGAGTGAAAAATTAGAGCTTGTGCATATAGATGTATGGGGACCTGCTCAGGTATCATCTCTTGGCGGCTCTCGTTATTATGTTACTTTTATTGATGATGCAACTAGAAAAACTTGGATTTATTGTATTCATAATAAATCTGATGTATTTGATACTTTCAAGAAATGGAAAGCTTTGGTTGAGATTGAGTCAGGAAGGAAGTTGAAGTGTCTTAGATCAGACAATGGAGGTGAATATTTCAGCAAAGAGTTTGATAGGTACTGTTCAGAGCATGGAATTTGCAGAGAGAAGACAATTCCAAGAACACCACAAGAAAATGGTGTGTCAGAAAGGATGAACAGAATAATCATGGAGCGTGCAAGGTGCATGAGATTGCATGCAGGATTGTCTTTACAATTTTGGGAAAATGCAGTAGATACTATTGTTTATCTAATAAACAGAGGGCCTTCAAGTTCCTTAGATGGTGGTATTCCAGAGGAAGCATGGACAGGTAAAAAGATAAACTACTCTTTTTTAAAGCCTTTTGGTTGTGAGGCCTTTGTCCATATTAATAAAGAAAAAAGAACCAAGATTGAGGAAAAATCAAAGAAATGTACCTTTATTGGATATGGTGTTAATGATTTTTTTTATCGCTTATATGATTATGAAAATCACAAAATCATTAGGAGCAGAGATTTAATATTCAATGAAAAGGTATTGTATAAGAATCAGTTGCAGGAAAAGAAACAGCAAAAAGAAAAAAAAAATACATAGTTCTTGATGAGATCACAGAAAAGGTAAAGGCGCCTGAAAATCAAGAGCCACAACAACAACAACCACCACAACAGCAACAGGCACCTCAAACACCTGAAAGTGGTGTTAGAAGATCTACCAGGATAAGTAGACCGCCTGAACGATACTCTCATTCATTATATTATTTATTTTTGACTGATTCTGGTGAACTAGAATGTTATGAAGAAGCAATGCAGGTTGAAAGCAGGAAGAAATGGGAGCTAACCATGGAAGGAGAGATGGACTCCTTAATGCATAACCAGACTTGGGACTTAGTCAGGTTGCCTGCAGGTAAAACTACATTGTAGAATAAATGGGTTTACAGGCTAAAGGAAGAAGATGGAGGAAAACAGAGGTACAAAGCTAGACTTGTGGTGAAGGGTTTTGCACATAAGAAAGGTATTGATTTTGATGAAATATTTTCTCCTGTTCTTAAGATGAATTCAATCAGAACTATTTTAAGTCTTGTAGCAGCGGAAGATTTACATCTTGAACAGTTAGATGTAAAGACAACATTTCTCCATGGATATTTGGAGGAAGAGATCTATATGGAGCAACCAGAAGGATATGAGGTCAAAGGGAAATAAAAATTGTTGTGCAGGTTAAAGAAGAGCTTGTATGGCTTAAAACAGGCTCCAAGGCAGTGATATCTAAAATTTGACAAGTTTATGTCTGAACAAGGTTATACTAGATGTCACTCTGATCATTGCGTTTATTTGAAAAGGAAAAATGATGGCAGCTATATTATATTGTTATTGTATGTAGATGGCATGTTTTTTTTAGGGTCTAACATGTAGGAAATAAATGTGCTCAAAAGAAAATTGGCAAATTCATTTGCAATGAAGGATTTGGGAGCTGCAAAACAAATCCTTGGTATGAGAATAACTAGAGACAGGAAAATTTGCAAATTAACACTATCTCAGAATGAGTACATACAAAAGGTGTCGAAAATATTTAATATGCAGAATGCAAAACCATTTAGTACACCTTTTGCTAGCCATTTCAAACTTAGTAAGGAGATGTACCCCAAGACCCATGAAGAAATGGAATAGATGTCCAAAGTTCCATATGCATCAGCAGTTGGAAGCTTAATGTATGAAATGGTCTGCACAAGGCCTGATATTGCACATGCAGTGGGAGTTGTAAGCAAGTACATGAACAATCCATGAAAAGAACATTGGATGGCGATAAAATGGATTCTCAGATACTTGAGAGGTACCACAAATCAAGCATTATGCTTTGGTGGTTCAAACATTGCTCTACAGGGATATGTTGATGTAGATATGGAAGGTGACAGAGATAACAGGAGGAGCACTATAGGATATGTATTTACTGTAGGTGGAACAACTGTCAGTTGGGTTTGAAAAATCCAGAGTGTTGTTTCACTTTCAACAATAGAAGCATAGTATGTTGCTGCTACAGAGGCTAGTAAAGAAATGATTTGGTTACAAAGGTTTATGGATGAATTGGGTAAGAAGCATGATATGGGCACGTTATACAGTGATAGCCAAAGTGCTATTCATCTTGCAAAGAACTCAGCATTTCATTTCCAGGACTAAACACATACAGCTCAAGTACCATTTCATATGCTCAGTATTGGAAGATGGACAGTTGAAGCTGGAAACGATACACACTAGCCAGAATCCTACAGATATGCTAACAAAAGTTGTAACCAGGGAGAAACTGAGAACATGCTCAGTTTCAATTGGTCTTCAAGGATGATGATGAAGATGAGAAACAATCAGGTCCAAAGAGCAGTCATTGTCCAACAAATGAAGCAGCGGTGGAGTTGCTACAATCAGTCTCTGAGTGGGATATTGTTGGGTGTGGAGCTTGATTATATTTTTTATTTTGTATCACATAATTGGACCCCTTGTACCTTAATGGGGGCGGCAATTCTGCCCGTAATTAAACACTTCCTGGTGGGTCCAGGGGGGGCAGCTGATGTAAAATTGTCTTGTAAAAGTATAGTAATTTCTAGTCAATCTGGGTCGTTCATTAGGTAGATGATCTGACGGTAGAATTTATGTTTAGTTTAGGGTTTTTTTCCCTAGAAGGCAATGCCTTGATTTTATGAGGGTATTGTATTGCAGCTGTGGATGGGATGTGTATTCTCAGAGTGAGAAACAGAGAGGGAGACTATGAGAGAGAACAGAGGATATTACAGCATATATGTTATAGGTTGTGTCTCTTCATTTTGCTGGATAATAGAAAGGAAGGACTGGCTGTTCGGGGTGGACGTAGCCCAAACTGGGTGAACCACGTATATCTGTGTCTCTCTGGTTTTATGTGTTTTTTTTTCTTGTGTTTTTCGCATATTTTATGTGTTTCATTGCTCTATAATATTTAATTTTCTAACAAGTATAGGAGGTAATATGAGGGGCTTATATCTATCGAGAACTTTATAAGGTACAAGAATATGTACAGGAATTGTAAGATAAATCTTTATTACTTGAGGCTTATCAATCAGAGGATGATCATCGTAAGTTTTAGAAGAAATATGCTCACAGGAATCAAGAGAGGGTCTATTTATAATCTCCAAAGGAAAGTAATTAAATTATGATCTAAGATATTTTGTAAAATACAATATACATTGAAAAACCTTCTTGATGACAATGAACATGATGTCTCAGAGTATAATCCAAGTTTGAAACCTGATCTTCCCATGATGTTCTTCTAGGTTTATTCCTCCAGTGGAGTCTTGAATTTGACTTTGAAATTGATGTGGAGTCGCTAGGTGGATGATCTAACCTTTGTATGTCTGATCACTATCCACCATTATAGATCAGATCTAAACTTTGATGTATGTTTCTGAAGAATATGTTCTTCCCCAGTATGGTCTTCGTTATGTTATCACTCAGAAATTTCTCAAGGCTAAAGAAATAAATCACCGAGGTAACCACACACCTACTTTTGAGATTAGGATCTAGCCTTCCTAATTCTCAGAGAGGGCTCGCTCTATATGATTTAGATTTATTTGAAATAGATATTAGGCTAGTTAATAAGTATAGATTTGGTCGTTTTTTAATTGGTTTGGTTGGAAATGCAAAGGAAGGCCATTGGGAAATGGAGTCAAAGAGGCTTGGTGATTAATTTGCATAAGTATCAAGTTAATTGAAACAGGAAAAGGTAGACATTACTATTGGATCTTTTAGATTTGGATGAAATGTAATAAAATAAGAAGGGGGGCTCAATCAAAACTAGGGAGAATTTAAGTATCCCCTAATCTAGATATAAAAATAGAGGTTCAATCGAAACTAGGGAGCAATGAATAATTTCCTAATCTGGATATCAGAAGAAAACATGTAAATTACTAACAGTTAAAGGAAGAGTCTATGATCTCAACATATTATGTAGTAATAATATTGTTATAAAATTCACAATTAAGAAAACAATAATATGGAAACAAAGGAAAGCACATATAGAGTGAGGAAAACTTCACCAATGGATATGTCACATGAATCCTGAAACAACTTCTCTTTTATTAATGCAAATAGTCACTTAAACTTAGTGAACTGCATCACACTAAATGGTGAGGTTACAAATCCCAACCAACACCACCAGTACTTCAAAAACAAAATTATTTATACAAAATTTACAAAATGTTTACAATAAATGTTGTCTCTAACAAACAAGACATTTTTAGACTATAGATGAACTAAAAATATCTAACTGCTACAGATTAATAATTCTCGTGAAATGTGCTGTGAAAATGTTTTTGTTGTGGAAGTGGGAGAAGGTAAGATGTGGACCCAAATTTGTGGCTGCGCTAGTAGATCAACTAGCAGATGCAGATGTATCTCTCTTTCCCTTAGTAATTTAATCAACTGCTTGCTGATCCTCTGACTGCCCTACTGTTTTATTGTCCATTGGTGTCACAAAATATTTTGCAAAATATATAATAATATATATATTTTAATAATATTTCCAAAATATTTTAAATGAAATTTATAATTAAATTTCTACAAAACCATGTGTTGTTTCTCATCCGTGGTTTTGTTTTCTCTTTCCATGAATTCACAAAACCATGTGTAGTTTTGTTTATATTACTGCTTCCTCTGTAAATTAATTTTACCTGCATGTAAATTACTTTTGCCTTTGTAGAATACCTATATGGTTTTGCAAAACCATGTGTTAATTTGTATGGTTGGGAGAGTA
The DNA here is from genome assembly GCA_034641835.2 of Pinus albicaulis. Taxonomy (NCBI): domain Eukaryota; kingdom Viridiplantae; phylum Streptophyta; class Pinopsida; order Pinales; family Pinaceae; genus Pinus; species Pinus albicaulis. The sequence goes on along the minus strand of CM076582.1, from coordinate 835,210,235 downwards.
TTCTCACTTTACTCTTTTACTTTCACCTGTACATTAATTTCATATGAAATTTCCCCTTTTATTTTCTCTGATAATTTCATGGCATCCGTGAATTTTATTTCATGCGTCGTTGTAAAACTATTTTACCTTTGAATCTCATTCCACAACCTTAGTCTCATATTGCCTGTAGCTATATAATTTTACCTCAAGTATGGTTTCACCCATAGCTCTGAAATATTACTACATTCTCATATCTCTGTATTTCACTTGAAATTAATATACCCTACATTCTCGCCACAATTTCATAAGGTTTAAAATCAAAACAATTAATGGTTTTCGCATCGGGAGCAAGTCATATGTGGTATTTAGAGAAGGAGTGTCATAGAATGTGGGGGTGACAGCTGGTAATACTCAGTAAAATTAAAACTTCCCATTTCACACTCACTTGAGGTTTCAAACATCGAATGATTGGGGAATGTGATATGGAACTATGTCTGTTGGATCTGTGGAGGATGATCATATGGTTTGAAGAGTAAAGGGATTTGGATAGGTGGGACCCAGGGTGACTAATGTGAAGCTGTATATTGTGATGGTTTTAAGGATCTGGGATTCTAATACAGTGGAGGGGTAAAAATATATAAAACGGGGAATAAATGTATAAAAACTATAAGTTAAAATAATATGAAGGGTTGGGGAATATATAATTTATATGGGAATTAATATAATATTAAACTTATGGGTTAACATAATGTCAAAGGGGTCTTTGTCAAATATGAGAGTGGGTGTTAGAAATGTATTTTAACTAAAATGTTACGAATGTGTTAGGAAGATAGGTTAAGTGAAATGAAAGGGGGATATTTAAAATACACAAAGGAATGGGGGTTTGTTAAAATAATTTTGGGGAAAGATTTAGCAGTGGGACCCAACAATGTTTTAAATATTTCAAACTTAGGATAAGTGGGTTTATTGGAAAAGGGAAATTAATAAAGGAGAAGGGAATTTAGTAAAAAGAGTGAGTTTTAACTAGGTAAAGAGTTTTTTTTAAGGAAGGGGAAAAATATTAAGGAATGAAATGTAATGAAGTTGTAACGAAGGGAATATGTAAATAAGGGGTAATTTAGGAAACAAATAACTTAAAGAATGAGTTTTAAAGGGAAAAAATGAATGAAGGGAAATTAATAAAATAGACATGTAAGGGGTTTAGGGAATGAGGTGAAATTAGTGAATGAGATTTAATATTTAGAACTAAGATTACATAAAACTTTAGGGTAAATACCCAAAGTAATATATAACCTTTGTGAATGTCCTCCTTCTTTGATAATTCCTCCTGCACATGAAACATAGGATTTAAGCATGATGAAGGTGCATTTGATCTAGAAACCTTATGCATTCCAAAACCTTTTACTCTTTTTCTTTAGTTTCCCTAACATTTTATTGTGCCTTTTTTGTTTACAACAACTAACACCTAACATTTTATTTTCTTCTTTTTATGGGGTTCATTTTTTTATATATTATTTTTGATCTTTTTCTTTTAGTCCTTTGATTTTTCTTTTAGGACTTAACCCTCTTTACATTTTTTATTTTTTTTAATATGGGAAAACAATTTTGCAGAAAGCAAAAGTATGAAAAATATTAAAATACCTTAACAAAGTCAATTCAAAATTATGAATCCTATTATTATAGGACCCTAACAGACTCAACCATTCTTGGTATCATTCCTCTCCATTTTTTTTCTCTTAATTCAGTCTTCTCTCGATTTGACATTTTCGTGGGGTGCAACGGAAGATGGTAGGTAGGTCACTCATCATCGCTAGAATCCTAATAATTTAAAAAAAAATGAACATGATTAATATGAAATATATGATATCAGTTAGTAAGCAAGATGACAATATTGCATGATTAATTGGTTTGACGTTGAAATAATTACATTAATCAATATACCAAAAAATTATAATTATTACCATCATTATCCCAGGATTGTGGCTAGAAGATGCAATATTGTTATAATTGGCAAGGTGAAGCAACTGTCCATTTTCATCTACCAAATGTGCCTTGCGGTATGTGCTCCTGATAAGAGCTTCCGACGTTTTGGATTTTTTTGAATATTTTGTGCATCTGAACTCAATTATGAATCTGCATGAACCTACAAACTTGTATACATTATAAATTTAATTAAGTTGTGCATGATTGACATGGATAAAAAACATAAAATCAATTAGATAATGAAAATATAAATAAAATCTGAAGTAAATATTACGTCTACAGATGGATAGGGAGAACTTCGCGATGGACTTTGATAAATATTATGGAACAAGTTGGATTTTGAAGAATTTTCCTTTCAATATAATTATGATATTTTTTCTCCCTGCATTTGAGAAAAATCAACAATAAATTCTAGTGTACACACCTAAAAGTAATTTCGGTGCCTTAAAAATGGACTTCTTGTTATTGGTGCTAATGTACAGATAATAGCACTGGTGCATTTTAGTTACCGCACACTAGTGTCATGTTATTAATGGACGCACTGGTGCGATGTTATTAAGTGACACACTGGTGACAAATAACCACAAATAAAAAAGTGCAACTCTATTTTTTTAAGTGAAAAAAAAAACGTTAAATTGAAAAATGGGTGGAAAAATATTTTCGAAAATCTAATTTCATAAAAAAATTCTTTAATTACTAAACACTTTTCATTATTTCACTATTTTTGCAAAACATTTCAACTAGAGATTTGCATGAGACATACTTGGAGCAAGAGAGCATGAGAGCACTATGGAGCAGTGAAATACGTTTGAACAGAAGTATTCAAACAATGAAAATTCCAAACCTATAGAGATTCAAACCCTGTAGCATAGAATTTCAAACAATCTCATGATTAAATTTTATTGTTTTTTTTTTTTACTTTTTCTGTAGTTTTTTTACGCATTAAGTAAAAAAATTCAATTTGTTGTTCACTTTCAGAAACAAAAATAAAATCCATTTTTACCCTAAACCATTCATTCTTTTTTTTTATGCCCTTTCTTCTCCATGTTTCTATGATTTCAGAATTAGGGCCTTTTACTTTAGATTTATAGGGTTTTTATTTCTCTATATAGTCCTATGACATCCAACCCACGAGATTACTTGCATAGTCGTATCCCAATCCATGTCGCCCCTTGTGTGAATTCTAAAAAAATAGAATTTTTTTATTCGGTGCACCCAGTGTAACCTAGCGCACTGGTGCGCTGGCTTATCCCAGCGCATCGTGCACGTACTATTTGATAAAAAATAAAAAATAAAAATTTAATCTGTTCACCATATGTAAAAGAGTGCACTAGTGCGTATGTCATTATGGCGCACCACAAACGTACTGTTTTGGAAAAAACAAATTATTGTGTTAATCGGTGCACCATGTAACATATAACACACCGCACCTAGTCTCCTAGTTGACAGATAACACTGTAGAGTGGTACTTTTATTACGTGGGGTGTTTATAAGAATAGGTTGCATCGCCCCCTCCACGACACCATATGCTACAAAAAATAACACTAGAGGATTTTTATTATTTTTTTTGTGTTAATCGGTGCGATGGTTTATGTGTAATGCACCGGTGCTCCTTGTTGCAATAGAGCATTATACAGTCTTTTATATTGTTTGGGTGGTGCATTTATAATACCACCACGCACTGACGTTGGTGCGTACACCATGAAAAGTGCACCGGTTTCTTGATATATTTTTTTTAACCTAAAAGGTTGACAATTCATTCATAAAATATATTAATGAATGATATGGTGCAAGTTTCATATTGATAAACAAATGGTTGAAAAGAGATCAAGTAACAAAAATACTGATAACACATCAAGAAAAGAAAAAAAGGCAAGTTGTTTGTAAATTATTTACAAAAAAAATTATTTTTGAACTATATGTAAGTTTAAATAATGTGTATTATTTATTGTGTATCATGTGGGGCCACAAAATGACAAATCTTGATAATATTGTTTCCAATCTAGGACCAAAAGAGCATAAAAGCTTGATGGAAAAATTACAAAAGGATGAATTAGGTGAATGAAAAAATACTAGATCCAATATGAGTTTATTTATTTAATTTTCATTAATAATATACTTAAAATTATTAGATAGCATGTTTCAAACAATCTATTTATTCACATTTGTTTAATGTTCTACAGGGACCAACAACTCAGAAAAGGAATTTTGTTCTAAGAAAAGAAAAAAAATAGAACATGCAAATGAGAACGAATTGCTCATCTCATCTGGAGTGGTGTTGGAGGTTAACAAAAGGGGGAAAAACTTTTACAAAATTTTGAAGGATCTAGTGGAACAAATGTATAGATGTTCTTTCCACTTACAATACAAAAATAAATCCAATGATTCCAAGAACCAATTTTTATCTAAACTACAAGAAGAGTTTCCAAAGAATTGCTCAATGAGACATGTCAGACTTTTAATAGCAAAAACGTACAACAACAAAAAAGAAGGAATGAAAAAGTAATATTCCTTTAAATAATTTTTCTAGAATTATTTATAAACATCACTTTTGTTATATTTACTTTTCATATATCAATATAAAAAATTAAATAGTTTATTGTGATGTTACATTTTTAGGTTGATTATGAAAATCTCAAAAGATGAAGGAGTTGATATCAGAAATATGCCAGTAGGATTGTTCAAAAAGTTGTACGAGGAGATGGTCAAAGAAATGGACAAAATTGCATCGTAGGAGGAGTGATCTCAACAACAACGTGATTCCAATGTAATATGTAATCATTGAATTTTTCAATCATTAGGTAAAATAAATAAACAATTTAGCATTTAATATTAATTTTCAAGTATTTTCTTGCAGAAAAGAAAAGAAAATGGAACCCATTCAGCACATAAAACGGGACGACAAGCCCCTGATACAGGTTCATGATCTAGGACAAGAGGTGGCAACCCCATTGTGTGCCACATGGCCTAGCCACATGCCACGCATGGGGCCCATCCTGCAGTGCATAACTGCTCTATTTGCTTGCCTCGAGGTGACTTGACTGCCTTTGCCCTCTTCATTTACGCCTGTCGAGTCCACAACTCTGAGCTCTTCTTCATGGCACCACACCCTCCATTTCTTCCATTCTCATCATGCCACCTTCGATTCTTTTTTTCTCTGCTCCGAGCTCCCCCTTGCTCTTAGAGACACATTGTGACATTCGTCTCCTATTAGCCTCATCACTGCATTGCACCGGCTGCCATTCTGTCTCGTAGACTCTACACGCCAACACTCACCCGAACCCTATGCCTCTACTTGCTAGCTTCCCTCACGCTCATCCCTACTCCAGAATGCTATGGAGGCATAGAATGTGGTGCCACCATGGAAGAGGAAGGGGCCAGTCCTCATGCCCGCCAATCTCCATTCACTCTGAATGTCACTCCCCACCTCCAGAAGAAAATTTGGCTCATTTCCACTATGACTGCTCCCTGGACAGACCTTGAGTTACAGCTACCATTACTGTTAGCTTTCAATAGGTGCCTTCGAGCTCAATTGGGTCAGGATCTAGAAAACATCCCAGGATGTCTACAATATCTCTAGCGCCTCCTCAACACTCTCTGAAATCCGAAGCTCTGTCGGTCAAACTATAAGGGCACTCCTCCAGCAGCGAAGGCAAAAGAATTAGAAATCCATAACGCTCGATGGGTGAGAAGAAGAAAGGCCGCGCCAACCTTGTGCACACTGCCACCATGCCGGAACCCACAGCTCAGCACTCGAAGAAAGATGACGGTTCTTCTGATGATTACAGGTGTCTTATTGCTGAGGATCCACCGCCACAGCCTCATGACACTTAACATGACAAGAAGCCACTGCAATGAGAGGTTTCCTCTCTCTTTTTTGATCAATTTCTCTGTTAGCATGTATTTCCTGAACAATTTGGAAAAATCTTGGTATTTTCTAGTTAAAGCTGGTCTTTTTATGTTTGTAGATGGAAGGTGAAGAAGAAGAATGCAGAAATTTATTAATACTGATAGTATTACAGGACTCTCCTGATCTAACAAGTTAATATTCTGTTAAATACATAATACTTTCACTTAATTCTTTGCATAAATTAAATCGTGAATTTGCAAAACACATATGAAGAAAAATCAATCGCTCATAAACATAGTTGTTTAATGGGAAATCTTAAAGCTAAAAAACCCAACTATCATATATTATGTATATGAATGGATCATGTAATAATCTCATACAAAGCTTAGTACATCAAGCTCTCAGTATAATCAACAATCATTACACACTCTCATGCAGAAATTTGCATATCTATGCACCAATTTCTTGCCTCCTAACAACCTGCCTCCACTGCACAATCCATGCTGAAGAAGACCCCTAAATGAATTCGAAGTGGCCTTGCCTTGGCTGCGCAATCCTAAATGGTATCTCCAATTTGTGTCAAATGCATTGAATTCATCACTATAGTCACAACAGAGAGTCCATCTCACCCTTTCACCTATCTCTCCATTGGGTCTCCACTGGAACTGACATGCAAGTAGTTAACTGTTGTATTTGTTCAGTTGCAAGTGAGTCTCTAGTTATGAATTAATTCACTAAACTCTCACTAGTGTATCTTCAGTTAGAACTAAATACAACTAGCACAACTGAGTTTAACTCACTTAACTGAGTTAAATTGAATAACAACTCTCATAACTACTCTTCCAACTCTGTCACAACTTTGCCACTTCATTTCTAACTGAGTCCTCCATGCATGAGTCACCAAACACTGTGGGAATTGTGTAATTCCTTCAACCCACTAATTTTCCAAATATGTTCACTAAAATAAAGTGCTCCAAGAGAATAAGTTTATATTTATTGTCGGATTATTATTAAGGGCTAATAATAATCGACATCCATCTATTTTTAGATTGACGATCTATAAATAGACTTCGCCCAATCTTCTAAAAATATAATCTCATCTATTTTTCACATTTGACCAACCATCTACAAATAGCATCCTACAACTTATAGAATATGCTCACCATGTCTAAAAATAGAAATACACCTAAAAATAACCCGCGGGCCCCACTTACTAAAGGTGCTTAATTTTCACTAAGCTCATCATCTTGTTGAATCTCAACACTCCCTCTCAAAAATATAGGGATTATCCTTCACCCTGATCCTGCCTCTATGGTATTTGAATTTGCTCCTGCTGAGTGCCTTTGTCAGAATATTTGCATCCTGATCTTCCGTAAGAATGTACTAAAGCAACATGATCTTCCGTTGCACACAATCTCTGATATGATGATACCGGATACCTATATGTTTAGATCTATCATGAAACACAGGATTAATCAAGAGTTTAATGAAACTATAATTATCACAATGTATCACTATAGGATCTAAATGAGAACTGAACAAATCAACCAGTATCTTCCTCATCCAGATAGCCTCACATGCAGCTTGACTTGTTGCCATGTATTCTGCTTCCGCTAAACTGAGTGCCACAGATCTTTGTTTCCTATTGTGCCAATAAACTGTTGTAGATCTGATACTAAAAACCCCTCCTGATGTGCTCTTTCTGTCTGTTCGGTTGCCTGCGCAATCTGCATCCATGAAGCCATGCAACTTCACCTCATCCGTTTGTCTGTACCATAAGCCATACTCAAATGTGCCCCTAAGATATCACAGGACATGATTTTCTGCCTTCCAAAAGCGCTTGGTAGGCTTAACCATCGCTTGACTAAGCTAGTTCACCACATAGCATATGTTCGGTCTTGTATTAACTAAATACATGAGCGAACCCACCAATTATAGATAAACAGTGGCGTCCACTACCTCTATCGATGTAGCGTCCTATTCCCTCCAATTTCCTGGAAGAGAAGTATCCATGGGCTTGCAGTCCTCACTATGAAATTTACCAAGTATCTTCCGAGCATACTTTCCTTGAGACAAAAATAGATCACCTTCTCACTACCATATTTCCAATCGAAGGAAATAATGAAGGAGGCTCAAATCCTTCATCTCAAACTCCTTTACAAGATCTTCCTTACATGAGTGTATCAAATTCTCATCACCCATTAGTATTAAATCATCAACATAAAGAACAATGAATAAAATCTTACCCTCCACCATAATTTGGTACAGGTTTGCATCTGCCTCACTCTTGGTGAAGCCAAGTCTAGTGAAATAGTTGTCGATCTATGTTTACCAAGCACGTGGTGCTTGCTTCAGCCCATACAATGTTATTTTGTGTCTACACACATGCAACTCGCTGTTGAAGAAATCAAATCCTTCAGGATACTTAATGTACACTTCTTCCTCAATGATCCCATTAAGGAATGAAATTTTCACATCCATCTGATTAATGTGCCAACCCATCTATGCTGAGAGAGCAAGGATGGTCCTTATGGAATAATATCATGTGACAGGTGCAAAGGTTTCTTCATAATCAATCCTCTCAATTTGTGAGAAGCCTCAGGCAACAAATATTTCCTTATACTTCTCGACGCTCCCATCCGGAGCTTGCTTTACCTTGTATATCCATCTTGAACCTACCACTGATTTACCAACCGGCCTTGGAACAATCTCCCAAGAATTGTTTCTAAAAATGGAGTCATACTCCTCCACCATGGCATCTACCCAGGTGGGCTCTTGCACTGCTTCTTCAAAATAAAATTTCTCTGTCATGATACACTGGCTCATGATAGCCATGTATCCAGTGAATCGGTCAAGTGACTGTCTCTGTCTGCATTGTGATGTAGGGACTCCTACATTCTGTGCTGCATCAAGCTTCAGTCTCTCAGCTTCTATGGTATGCTTTCTACCTGCTCTGATGTTTGGTTCTGCATGAGTGGATGCCTCCACTCCATGAATATCCTCCTGTGGTTGATCCACATCTAGAGGCTCATCTTTGAGAACAATAATTTCCTCCTCTACATGCAAGTGTAGCTCCCTCTTAATCGATAACTTCATGGCTTTCACCTCATTTAATTTTATATCCCATCACACCACAGTCATCCGACTGTTTGGAAAATACACAAGATAATTATGGGGTGTTTCTGTGTACCCCACAAATATCCCAACTTCTACAGTCGGCTCCAGCTTCTTTCTAGTATCCTTTGTCACATTAATGTAAAAAAGTGAGCCAAAAATCTTCAAATGATAAATATCAGGCTTCTTACCAGTAAAATATTCTTCAGGTGTACTCATGCCAAGTACTGTATGAGGACAACGGTTTTGCACATAAACCGCAGTGTTGCATGCTTCCACCCACAAGTGCATTGGTAGGCCCTGGTCATGTAGAATAGCTCATGCAGCACTCACGATTGTTCTATGCTTCCTCTCTGTGACCCCATTCTACTATGGGTTATGAGGCGCTATGAGTTCTCTTTGAATTCCTTCTTTTCCACAGAATTATTTGAATTCATTCAAGATATATTCGCCATAATTATCACTCCGCAGAGCCTTCACTTGCTTCCCCGACTCCTTCTCCACCAATGCCTTGAACTCACAAAACTTTGAGAACATTTCACTCTTCTTCTTCATGAATAAGATCCACCATCTATGAGAATATTCATCAACAAATATAACATAATAACTATGTTTTATTATTGAAGTAACCGAGAAAGGTCCACACACATCTGTGTGAATTCTCTCCAAGATCACCAAAGCACCGTTCTCCTTTTCATGAAATGTGGTCTTCAAAAACTTACCCATAGTACATCCCATGCACTGATCTGACTATGCAAGAGTACCCTTGGGAAGTCCAGTAGAAATCTGCTGCAAAATATTCAAGGTGTCATGGTGAAGATGGCCCAATATCTTGTGCAATAATTTTCCCACATCCCGTCTCGCCACTTCTTCTGCTTTGCCCATCATTGCAGCATAGCCATCTACCTCCAGCTTTTAGATATTCTTAACTCAAATCCATATCCTCTTGGTTTGACCCGTTATTTTATGTTGCAAGAAAGCTTTTCCCTCATTGAAAACAACGTCATAATCTTTGTCCTCCAATATAGCGACCGAGACCAAGTTCTTCTTCAGAACTAGAACATGCATAACATCTTTCAATAGAAATGGTTTACTTGACTCCCTATCAAAGGTAATGGTTCCAATGCCAGTCACACTGTATCTACCATCGTCACCCATCCTATATGAATTTGGAGATCCTTCTCCTCCAAGTCACTAAACAACTCCTTGTCTCCCGTCATATGGAAGGAAGCACCACTATCAAGATACCACACTGATCCCATTGCGCTTGAAACCAAGCATGCTAAGGACTCAACCACTACAGCTCCAATAGCCTTCTTTTTATTCTTTTTATATGGGTATTTAGTGGCGATATTCCGATGTTCGTGACAGTGAAAAAACTTCGCCTTGGACAAATCTAGCTTCTTGCCTTTAGCCTCAGATTTTTGATGGGATCTCTTCCCCTTCCCTTTCCTTTGCTTTGGAAGCCAAAGAAAAATTCTCTTCATCATCATTATTTGATAAATATCCATCCCTGGTATTCTGCCTTATCTCCTCCTGCACAAGATCCAACCAAAGTCTCTCCCAATCTAGTAGTTTCTCCCGTCCATTGACAGAGTCTTCGTAGCTGTACCAACTCTTCGAAAGCCCAAGGAGAGCCAAGATCACCAAGTCATCTTCCACAACTGTGATTCCCACACTCCTGAGCTCATCCCTACATTGGACAAAATTCGTGAGATGTTATGGAATATTGTCACCCTTCCCCATTTTTCTTTTTCTGAGCTTATCTTTCAGCGCCAACTTCCTATGGTCGATGATGCTTTAGAAAAGATCTGTCAAAGCCTTCCAAATTTAAAATGAAGTGGATTTCCCATGAAGGCTTAAAACAATATGGTGTTTCACACCTTCCAACAGAATTCTTCTTATCTGCGCTACCTTCTTTTTCCATGCGTCAAGTAATGCAGCATCGCTATAAGTAGGCTTAGGAACATCACTATCGATGAACTCCTTCAGTCCATTATCTTCAAGCATGACCTCCATCCTATCCTTCCAAGATATGTAGTTTGAGCTACCCTCAAGGTCATACTCTAACAACAACCCATTGAAAGCCATTTCAATGAATACTCAACTTTCGCACCAAGAATTTTCTACAGCAAATTCAAATTGTCCACCAGCACAAAACTCAACATTGCTTCATGTTTGCAATCTCCAATGATTAAAATTGCTCTAATACCATGTATAAATTTATTAATACTGATATTATTACCAGAGTCTCCTAATCTAACAAGTTAATCTTATGTTAAATACAGAATCCTTACACTTAATTCTTTGCGGAAATTAAATTTCCAATTTGCAAAACACATATGAAGAAAAATAAATCGCACATAAATATAGTTTTTTAACAGGAAAGCTTAAAGCTAAAAACCCCAACTATCATATATTATGTATATCAATGGATCATGTAATAATCTCGTAAAAATCTTAGTACATCAATCTCTTAGTACAGTCAACAACCATTACACACTCTCATCAGAAATTTTCATATCTATGCACCAATTTCTTTCCTCCGCTACGCAATCCCTATTGAAGAAGACCCCTGAATAAATTCGAATTTGCCTTGCCTTGACTATAAAATCCTTATTGGCATCTCCAATGTGTGTCAGATGCATTGAATGCATCACTATAGTCACAGCAGATAGTCCATCTCACCCTTTCACTTATCTCTCCACTAGGTCTCCACTGGAACTGACATTCAAGTAGTTAACTGTTGTATTTGTTTAGTCACAAGTGAGTCTCTAGTTATGAATTAATTAAATAATTAATTCACCAAACTCTCACTAGTGTAACTTCATTTAGAACTAGATACAACTAGCACAACTGAGTTTAACTCACTTAATTGAGTTAAACTGAATAACAATTCACATAACTACTCTTCCAACTCTATCACAACTTTCCCACTTCAGTTCTAACTAATTCCTCCATGCATGAGTCACCAACCACCCTAGGAATTGCGTAACTCCTTCAGCCCAATGATTTTCCAAATCCGTTCACTGAAATAAAGTGCTCCAAGTGAATAAGTTGATATTTATTGTTGGATTATTATTAAGGGCTAATAATAATCAACATGCATCTATTTTTAGATTGAAGATCTATAAATAGACTTTTCCCAATCTTCTAAAAATAGAATCTCATCTATTTTTCACATTTGACCAACCATCTACAAATAGCATCCTGCAACTTATAGAATATGCTCACCATGTCTAAAAATAGACATACACCTAAAAATATCCTGCGAGCCCCACTTAGTGAAGGTGCTTAATTTTCACTAAGCTTATCATCTTGTTGAATCTCAACAAAGAAAGCAATCAACACTGTGAATAAAACATTCCTGAAAATAACCCAAGTCATGGAAGTAGCTCAAGCAGTGATAGCAGTTCAAGCGAAGAATGATGACCATTATGTTTGGATATCAAAGCAACGCGTTGTATTTTTTGAAATATTTGTTCTTGAAATTAGACATCTTGTTTAATGTAATGGTCATAGTGTCCCAATTGAAAGACAAATGGATACCAATAATTGTCCCATTTTGTATCACAAATATTTTCTTATATATATATATATATATATATATATATATATATATATATATATATATATATATATATATGTTTTAATTTATTCTATTGTGTTCTCCATTGTCGTTGTGAAATGTAACACCACTAATTAAATTTATGGATGATTAAATATTATAATGAAGAGATGTGAAAGCTGATGATATGATATAAAAAATTAATCCAAGCATCACATTCAAATGCTCTAATAAAAATTTAATTAATATGAATATTGTTATAATATATGTGTCGACTTTTGATGAATAATGAATTTTTAAAAATCACAATAATTATGATATTATATAACAAATTTATCCAAACATCACATTCAAATGCATTAATAAAAATTTAATTAATATGAATACTATTATAATATGTTTTGATCTTTTATTAATAATTAATTTTAAAAAATCACAATAACTACATTGTCACAGGTCGATGTTTCGAAAAAATACAAAATGAACACCGGTGTGTGTCATTTACTGTACACCGGTGTGTTTGTATGATACAACACACTGGTGCATTTCTATGGCCTATGGGCACCGTACAAATACCAATACCAATTATAAATCCCAGTGCATTTTTGTGATACTGCGCACTGGTGCTTTTATGTGAGACTACACATCGATGCATTTCAACAACCTATGGGCACCGCAAAAAAACCAATACGAATTACAACAATCAGTTCATTTGTCTGATACTGCACACTGATGTGCTTCTATAAGACTACGTACCAATGCGTTGATATGACATATGGGCATCGCAAAAATCCCAATACCAATTAGAATGGCCTTGTGTGTTGTATCATCTACAGTGCGCCTGATGCGGTTATATACCTTTACTGCCCAATGCATTCACCTTCAACCACCCAAGGGAAACCATCTATATTACACGCACCAGTATGTTGAAACCTTAGTAGTGCACCGATGAAAAAAACATCCATAATAACCTCTGATCACCCATGTTTTTTTAGTTGTGTTGAAATTATGTTAAAAGCTCTGCCAACACCTCCGTTACCAAAAACGGATGTTGTAGCAAATGTTTTTTTGAGAATTTTGGCCAATTTGATAACACTGAAAACCTCTTTTATAACCTCAGCTAGATGGTCTTTTCCTTGTAGTGCTAATCTATGCAAAGGCTATGTTAAGTTATTGTTGCTTTTGTTGGACTTCTCCCTTGAAGTCTTGTGTCTCTATATTATGGACTTCTTCCAATCAAGCTCTAGGACTGTTAATCATCTTCTTTTGTTGCCTTCAATTCTACTTCCAAGATTCTTGTCCTTTCCTTTTGACTTTTGAGATCCTTTATCACTTTGATCACTTCATTTTGAAACTCTATCTGAGTCATTTCTTCAATTTATTCATCATGATCATAAGAATCTAAATGTTCATTAACATATTGACCTGATTGCTTTGTTGAATAGAGATTATGAAATTTTCCCAGTGAAATTTAGTTGTTGAACATTGACCAATTTTTTTTTAACAAAATTTCATAACATTCAAAATTAAATTCGTGGCCTTTAAATTGTACCTTTTATATTCTTTGGTAGATGAGTCCCCAGAAACAACAGATTCCCATACTTCACGTGCCTAAAAATTTACTTCCATCTTGGATTCCCACATCCATTATTTCTCTGCATCAAAAGCAGGTATTGGTACACAATACTCTCTTTATTCATATTTTTTTACACTTATACCTTCCTTTGAAATCCTTGCAACTTTCTTCTTTGGCTTCCCCATCTCTGTGCTCTCCAAAATTCCTTCCAATAGTTAAGCTGTTACTAAAGGAATTGAGCTTTGATATCAATTGTTGGAAATACTGAGAGGGGGGATGAATCAATATTTCTTACAATTTCCCATATGCAACTTTGTCTCCAATTATTGCTTGTTGCATATTTGAAAATATCTTGAAAATCATTATGAATCCATTATTCATGACATGAAAATTCATGTATTTGATAAAGCAATAACAACTATGTCCAAATTTTCTAATAGCATGTTCAGTGAAATTTTTCATTTAGTAGCACCTAAATTTGATGAACAATATTTGAGGCTCTATATTGTCCAATATTTATGCAATGCACTAGTGGGTAGGAACGAAGATGCATTACATTGTCTAGAAAAGAACTTAACAAATGAAACCATACAAATTCAAACAATGTTTGCAGCTTGGCAACAATACCTAATTAATATGGAAATTCCATATGCAAAAGGAAGAGTTGAAGGAACATAATTTTGCTTCCAATGGACATCAATCATATTCAATGTAAACATATATATATGGTCATTTACCACTAAAATCATTGTCAATTACTACTCTTCAAAAACAAATTACAATCGAACATATAACATACTATCATTCCAGACAAGTACATCACACATTCCTTATGAACCACTATTATCAAATCAAAATACAAATCAATACAATCTACAACATAAAATAGTAGAAATTCATGATACAACATAAAATAGTAGAAATGCATGAAAACACCAATAATATAATAAAATTCAACAAATTGAAAGAAATGATACATACATATACTAAAAAAGGGTATTGGATACAATAGAAATAAAATAGGAAATAGAAACTGTTGCTCGTAGAAGAGTACTCCTATATAAATTTACAAAAAACAGATTGAAGACACACCTATAACCAAATATCCAATATGAAATAAATTTCAATTTGGAAAGAACATCTTAAGCATTGGATTTGAATTAGAACAAATGTACATAAACATATCTAGAAAAGAAAACAAATTGCCTCTGAAAATCATTTGTAGATTTTGCAAAAGAGAACTTGAGAATGCAAAGTTACCTTTCTTTGCAACACCTGAACAAATAAGACGTAATAAGCCATTGCAAACTGTAGCAATACTTTCAAAAATTGAAGAGAGGCTTGTAGCACTAAGAATTTATTTTTCACAAATAAGGCAATGGGGCTACAAGCGATTGCAAATGGGCTTAACTGGTTCAATAATCAATGTACCCATCCACATGGACATTGTGCCAAAAGCATTGCCACAATTCATGAACAAAACAATGACAATTTATATTGCATTAAAAATATGATTAGAATACAAGAATGCATATAAAACAAGGAATTTGTGTGTGCATATTGTCATGAAATATCTTAAATAAATATGTTCTCGACATTTGTATAAAGTTGAAAACATTTCCATCAATGGAAATTGGAATCATATGCTCGAATTGAATAATAAAGATAATACATCTGGGGATAAGGACAGTGATAGTAAAAGTGAGATAGATATAAATTCAACAAGTGAAAGACCAAATGAGACATTGGTATATGGATTCATAGGCTCTCAACATATTCATGATTTGCAAGAGAAGATCATTGAAATAGCACCATCTGAAGGGCAACGACCACTTGGAATTTTCAAAGAGAAATATGTTGAAGAGATTAGTTTCCCAACACTATTATTTTGAAATCCACATGATAATGATATAATACAAAGAATTTTTTATCAATAAATAGTGAAGTGGGAACTAATGCATTACTATGGGGACTTTTCCTATCACATCAGAAATTTGTTCTTCAAAACAATGCAAATAATCATAAAAAAATTCATGTCATGCATTTCAGTCTGAATAAGAAAAGTAAAACTACAAGGAAGAAAGTTATTAGCAAAAGGTGTTAAATACAAGCCCAATTTAGAACAATTACTAAAAAGTCAGGTTGGATACATATATTTCAAGCACATTGTTGTCCATGACAGCCCCTCATTTAAAAATTTGATCTTCAATTCCTTCCCCCTCAACCTTCAAGTTCCCTATCCTGGCTTAATGCATTCATTTTGCTGACTATTGCCTATCCCTCACCCCGAAAGCACATCAGAAAACATTACGGGCACGTATTCGAAATCATAAAGGGTCTATCCTCTTTAGCCTCAACCCCTTGTATCTTACTGTCCACATGAACAGAGCCCATGACTGAGTGCTAAGTCTGAAAAGTGCCTAACGCACATGTTCATCGGGCGCGTTCCGTGCTGTCTGATTAAACATAAATCGACGGCCCATAGTTCTATTCACTTTGGTGGTCCCCGCACCTTCAAAACCAGCTGATTATTCTGCACCGCTCATCAGAGGCAAGTGGTATTCCCCCTTCGGCCAGCGACTCCATACGCTGTGTGAAAATTTTCCCTCTGCACTTCCCAGAACCGCTTCCATTTCGCGCGTTATTGTTCGGTCAATGGACGTGCAGCGGAATCTACGAGAGCCGTCTGATTTACAAAGCATCATCTGACAGTCGTCTTGCTTGGAAGTTGTGCATGAGTTAAGCCTAGTGTATCTCGCCCATGGCCCACCATTCCATTGCCCTCGAAGCATTTGTAGCCGTAGATCATACTTTAAAATCGAACGATCGGTATTGAAATTCCCCATCGGTTGACCGAGTCCGCCTCCACGTCACCCCTTCCGTATGATCTCTTATACACCCACGTGTCATTCACGTTCATCTCCACCATTTCCATGCATCGTTTACGCGTCTATGTTGTCTGTTTTCACCTCGTTCACACAGCGTTGTCCCACTGTGTTTTCGTTGTCACCCTTCATTCCTCCGTCACCCTACTTCTCCTCATCGTTTCGCTCAGTCCATATCACCATCTCCGCAGTCATCACCGCCCTCATCGTCCCCGTCTGGTTTTCTTTAATGTGTTTTTGGGTTTTGCAAGTGTCTCGTGCCGGAGAACTATCATAACTTGCGACCACCATCACAGAATCCAAGAACGCATGACAGGACCAGGTTTCAGGAGAAAAAATTGTAAAGAAAGATCCGGGAGCCGCTATGTCATGACCAACATTAAATGAAGCAAGGGTTAAAATCTGTCGAAGCCTCCAGAGAAATTCAATATGCACATGTTACAGATGGAGATATTAATTATCGTGGAAAACAACGTCAATGAAAGATCGAAGAAATGCAGTACCTGGCATGGGAGAATTTAAATTTAAATTTGGCTTGCAGAAGGCGGAAAGTACCAGTACATAAAAATCATATCCTCCAGGTTTTACTTCAACAAATTTTTCTCTTCAGAGGAGTACAGAATGTTATATATATTTTATTCTTCATTCCTTACCCCTGAAGATATTTTCACCTACTGCATTTATGTTATGGAGCAACCACAGAGTACTTACAGCGTTCATGCGCCGTCAAACACTTTGGGCGGGCATTTTCTCACCATTTTGTTTCAATGAAATAGTTAATTGTTTCACCTACTTCTTTTATGAGTTTTCTCTCCTCCTTCCTCTATAAAAGGGGAGAAGAAAAACATTGTAAGGGTTCCAGACTTTTATCATAAAATTGTGCTGTGAAAGGAATTTTTATATACATTTTGTAAAGCTTTTGTATCGAGGCTCAAAGCCCGTAGGGTCTCAATGAGGAGGAGTTCTATCTGTAATGAGGATTCTAGTCTTTGGTATTTCACAGTATGTACTTTTCCTTATGTGTTTAATACAATATTCCATTTCATACATCTTCTTGTATCATGTTACTGGAATGCGAGTGGCTCATTGATTTTAGATAAGGATTCATCCTAGTTGATGCCCATATTTGGATCAGTCAAGCGCTTTAAATAGGCTCACGCATGATATACTGTTTCATATTCATCTCATCCACTTTTCTGCTATATTAGTTGCTTTGGGAGGGTGCTTTTAAAACACCATTGTCATGTATGGATTCTTAGAATGATAAGCCCATATGTGGTTCTGTTGTGTATCTGGGTATCAGACCAAAGTTAACTAATATCCTCTTATGTTTCTTTCCTTACATGCACTTTCTGATATTTGATTTCTGTGACATATTATTTGAATTGGCCCTCTTTGCAGTAAATTGTCTCTTAGCTATCTGATGCTTTAATATTGGAGTTTTGCATTGTGTCTCTACAATATTACTTTCCCTGTGACAGTTTCTATGATTGCTGGTCCCATTTTAAATCAATTTCCTTGTTTAACAAGAGATAGTAGGAGAGCCTTTGGATTGACAACCCAGCTTTATTACATGCCTCCTGCTATGCTAAGATGTCCTAGGCACTGGTCTATGGCAGCTCTAGACTGTCTCTAGGATAGACAACAATTGTCGACAACACACATAATAATTTCTTTTGACTATCTACAACAAATGAAAAAACATATATTTATAATGATACAACAATTAGGTCCTCCAATTTTCTTTGTTACATTTACAAGTGTGAGATGCCATTGGACTATGCTAGTAGAAACTCTTACTAAATTACATATAACTAGAAGAAAAAGGAAGCACATCAAAATAATTGAGGAACACATCATTGATTATCTTGTAAGAAAGGACCCAATAACTTGTACACGTTATTATATACATAGGAAGGATGCAATGAAACCACTGATTTGTCAAGATAATACGTTCTTTGGAAAAATATTAGATTACTACTTTGTAACTAAGTTCCAAAATAGAGGGAGCGCACATGAACATGCTCTTCTGTGGATAGAAAATGATCCAATATACATAATAAATAGTAAGTCAGAGATTGAAAACTTCTTGGACAAATATATAACTTGTGACATAGACACCTTGATCCATAGCTTGCAAAAGATACATGAAAATCATCATACCAGAAGTTGTAAAAAAAGAAAAGAATCACATTGTAGATTCAAATTCCCTATGCCACCAATGAAAAGAACAACAATTCTTGAACCCATTATTTCGCTACATGAGTTAATAAATGAAAAATTAATCTTGTTGCAAAGTACCTTAGAACAAAAACACTATGAGAAATGAAATAATTATGAACATTCTTAGATGAGTTAAATTTAACAGAAATTGAGTACATAAAAGTAATACAAAGTACATTGACACAACCAACGGTGTTCTTGCAACAAAAACCATCACAAATATGGAACAATGTATTTTCATTCAATATGCCGTATCTATGGAATGGAAATACAGATTCTTAATACGTTCTCAATGCATATGCTGCAACATCATATTGCAATTCATATATGACAAAATTTGATAGATCTATGAAAAAAGCATTTAGAAGGATATGACAAGAACATGAAAAGAGAAAAATTGATGTTATTCAAATGATACTATCACTAATAAATTCCTTTATTAATATTCAACAAATTTCAGCTCACCAAGAAATTTGCGTAGCACTCTCTCTGCCATTGAATCATAGTTCAAGAGAATGCATATTTATAAACACATCACCAACAGAAGAGCGCACGTTTATACTTAAACCATCAATTCTTCTAAAACAAATGCCTGACAAATCTAAAGACGTTATGTGCAATTCCATCATTGACAACTACATCAATAGGCCTCATGCTATTAGGCATGTATGTTTAGCTGAATTCATATCAAAGTATAGGAAATATGGCACACCAATATCAAAAAGGAAGAAATAAAGAGTAATATGTTTCATCAAATAAAAAAAACATATTGACTAGGACAACTATTACAAAGAAAAACATTTGCTATATGTCCCATTCGAAAATAATGAAAATGCATTGAAGCAAGACTTTCCAACATGGAAGAGTGCATATATGTTACATAAGCACACAATAAAGAGCAAAAAAGCTAGGTTCACATAGAATATGAACAATAAATGTGGTGATTTGGAAGAAGTAATTCAAGAAATTGACAACACCCCTACAACTTCTACTAACACAATAGAAAAACCTCGAATATCTAATGATATTAATGAAAAGTATGACTGGGGTAAAGATTTGAAATTGATCCAATTCCATGACAAAAAAAGACATCTGAACATTGGTTTTGAATTGACAGAACATTCATTCATGCTTGGAAATGAAGAATACTACAGAATTAGGAGAATTATTAATAAAGAACAACAAGAAATTCTTAAATACATTGAAATGGAGAAATGAAAGAACATAAACAAACCTCTCTACTTATTCTTGATTGGAGGAGTTGGAAATCAAGAAACATGCACAGCAAAATCCATATTTCAAATTCTCATATGAATTTACAATGAACATTATGATATAGACCCTTTTAAACCAAAGGGATTGATATTTTCATATACAAGTAAAGTTGCACATAATGCAGGTGGAGTAATAATTCATTCTGCATTTTTAATGCATTTCAACAAATCTAGTTTTATTCTGCTTAGCAATGAAGTCTTCGACAACTTAGGAAAGTTTTACCAATAAATGAAAGTAGTTCTCATTGACGTATCTTTGATTGGCAGACGCTTTCTATATCACATTGATGACTGACTAAGGAATATTAATCATAGTCAAACAAAATACTTTGGAAACATTGATATCATATTTTGTGGTGACCTATACCAAGCGCAATCTATATAGGATTCACTAATATTTGAACAACCTATAATAAGAAAGCAAACAATAATATATGACTTTTTGCAAGAGCATGTAAAGTACTATAAATTTCACATTTCAATGCGACAAACGAATGAAAAATACATTTCCATTTTAAATAGGATGCGTACAAATAATCAAATAGAAGATGATTTTCATTACTTGAATAGAAATTGTATTCAAAATGATCCTAATGATCTGACTTTCCCTTATCTTTTTTTTTGGAATAGGGATTTTGCATTACACAACAAGAAAATGTCATCTATTGTTCCTGGTGATGAAATTGTAATTGATGCATTATGAAGAAGAAAACCATGGCAACATAACTTCTCATACACATATAGCAACATTTCCTTCACAAATCATTCAAAAATTAAACATGATAGTTGAAATGTATGTTGGAAGTTATGACTCACGAGACAATATTTTAAATGGTGCAGATCGTATCATTAAAGCATACACAAAATTAGATAATTTTGATGTGATATGGATCAACTTCATGATGAAAATGTTGGACGTCAATAAGAGAAAAAAAATTATTTTCTATATAGCCAACAAAATTGTAATGATTTCACTCCCATATTGTGCACAACAATGCCAACTTTTGTACTAGAAAAAAAAAGGCATTTGAAAATCAGAAAACATTTCCCAATCCAACTAGCATGTCCACGTAAAATACATAGGTCACAAGGCTTAACACTATATAATGTTGCATTTGATCCGTCATGGATACGATGACATGGACTAGTATATACAGATTTGTCTCGTGTGAGAAACATAGATTTGTTGTATTTTCTTAGTCCACTTAAGAAATAAAACTTCAGAGTTAAACACAAAATTTCTCTTGAAATGGAACGTTTACAAAAAACAAAAAGTGGAAACTAGACTACAATTATTTGTTCATAGAAACAAATGCATATACTTCAATTCTTTCTCTAAACACCCACAATTTACAAATACTTATTGATGATTTTCTAAGTGACTATGATCTAATGCAATTTGACATCCTATGTTTACAAGAAACACATTTGAAACAACCAATGCTATTAAAAAAACTTGAAGCATTCAATTGCATATCAAATAATAGTAAAAATGGTTTAGTGATCTATATGAAAAAACATATACAAATTTTGGAGCATATGCACTTTGAAGAGAAAAATGTTGAAGCTACAATAGCAAATACAATTGTTCACCACATGCATATTGTAGTTCTCAATGTCTACGTCACACCATATGAAACATTCAGCAATACATTGCACCTTATTTCAAAATCATTATTCAATATATATTCAAATCAAACAATAGTCATTTTTGGAGATTTCAACATCAATATTCTTGATTCTTTTGGACACAAATAGCAACCAACGAATATCAATCATCGATCACATATGGTCAAAAAAAACATATTGTGTATCTATAAAACGTTTAGGTTAGATACATATTGGACAAACCATGATACTATTTGTCTCATAATTAAAAATAAAAATGAAAAAGAACCATAGTACAAATGAAACTAGTCTAATGGCTTTGCTAGCCAATAATCTCACACCTACCTAGTCATGTCCATTTTATAGAAACATCATCAATTGTGAGTATTATTACCAATTAAACTTTTACTTTTTTTCTAAATAAGTTGTTATTTATTGCATTGTATATTTTCAATGTTGTCACAAACAACGCATAAGCTTCAACAAGAATAAAACATTTCCTTCTTCCAATACATATGAATAAATATTAGTAGAAAGCATTCAATTATTTTTACACGTTAATTTTTATTTTTTTTACATAGCAATTATATTATTTTGACTTGGAATCATATGTCTTGCATAGTTCTATTGCTCTCTACAATGCACCAAAGGTTCAAATACATTTCACAAAAACAAACAAACACATCCAGGTTCGTTTTTTACATCTGACTCACTTCTTTAGTAACTATTCATATATCAAGCAAATGGTCCAGATATGAAATATCCTTCAAGTTTATATTATCTAGTTCTTATCTTCTTGAAGTTTATCTTCTTTTGAACTTTTCATTTTTTTTTTAATTTTCAGCTAGGCAAGGTTAAGCTTCAAATTTAACTCCATGCTCGTTAGGCACCTTTCGTTTCACTCTAGCTTGGCATATTTGCATCTGCCACAAATAAATATTCAGTAATTCCAGGTATTTTTTTATTTCATGGGAAGTTCTCTACAATCAAATATGACATAGATGTTCCTTGTAATATGAGTAGAACTGGGAATGTTGGCTCTAAAATAATAATAATAAAATAGTAACCAACAAGAAAATTACATGTCTACAAATATAAACTAGTATATATCTATCTTAACTTTGGATTTATAAATTTTCTAGATAGATCAAATCCCTCGACATGAATGTTTCCTCAAATTTTACAATCTAAAATTGATTTGCATATTAAGAGATTTTATATCACTCTCTTCACACTTTCATAGATCCAGAGTTAAGATGAATGTAGACTCATAATTTTTCCAGCTGAGAACTATCTAGATTTTCCTAAGTTTAAGCTTCTGTGGTGTGAGAAATTTTGATATGATACTTCTAGATCCATAACATAATGTTTTTTAGTCAATGTTTAAAACCAGCAAGTGTGGTTCATTTGTCTTGATAACAAGCCACAATTGTTGGCTCGAAACATTAACTCAAAAACAGTATGTGATGGACTTTTTTTTTCTCAATATTAAGTGTCTGCTTATTTTTGGAAATGTTCTATGTCTGCCACTTTTCTCATAGAATCCATCCCAGTTTAAGTGATCGAGTTTATTTTTTCCTTTCATTGATGTTTTTCTCAATTTTAAGTATCATTTTATTTTTGGAAATGTTTTATGTTTGCCTCTTTTCTCATGGAAGTCATCCCAGTTTAACTGATCTGAATTTTTATTTTATTTCACTGAGTCATTTTATTAGTGAGATCTTTGTAGGGTCTACTTTTTTTAACTTTCAGTAAGGTCATACTTTGAATATTTTCATAATCATATGTAATTGCTTACATATGCCTGAAATTACATTTGTTAGGCACTAGATAGGAAAGAACGAACATATCAAACTTTTTCATAGTAACTATGTATGCAGAGAAATAAATAATATGACTAAGAGTATGAATGTATGATGGAATTATTAAGCCATGCAAATTTTCTCCATTCAGAGATCAGTAGACCGTTCTTCCAACCTAGTCCTAAATTTCATTTTTATAGGAATTCCCTAGTTTCCCATAAACAATTGCAAAAGGTCATACTGTAGAAGATATATTTTGTCATGTAGGGTCTATATCTCTGTCTCTCTCCCAGGTATGTATCTCTCTCTCTCTGATGCAGGAGCATTAGGCTCAAGAAAATACTTTGTATATAAATAGACATAGGGGGGTCTTATGTTTTTAAATTCTCATGTAATTATTTGTATTTTGAATAAAATAGTGAGGAATTGTAAATGTTCTCCAATCATTGGAAAACATGAGGAGAAGTCGATTAGCTGGGAATATGAAGAGATAGTCAGTTTCAGTTTATCTAGGGATTAGGATAAATTTAGGACTTTGGGAAATCCAAGAGTTTTGTTGAGTCATTGAAGAATCTGAATCGATTCATTAGTATTTTTGTATAAAAATAAGCCTCAAAGGAATTAAAAGAGAGACCTACATAGACCTGCATAGAGCTAGAAAGCCGGAGAAGCAGAGTAGGGAGAGTAGAAGGCCATCGGATTGAAGATCTGGCTTGAACTGGAGGTTTTTGTAAGTAATTTCAAGTATATATTATGGAAGAAATTGTTTCAGTATTACCTGTGGATTTGTTGATTTAAATTCTGTGCGAGAATGTTTGAATCCTCGTGATTCCTATATGAATGGATTTTCACTTCAGAAGCCAATGTATGAGAATCAGTGTGATAAAACCCATGTTAAGAGCCAATGTCAATGGATTGTATTTCAATGAGCTATTGTATGGCAATGTGGAATATATACTCTGTAGCTTGGCTTAATTGATGTTCTATAGGAGACGTCGGTGCTTGCCAAGGTCATTGTTGTGCCTTGAATTATTGATCGACGAGTGAGAATTTGTTCAGAATTATATGAGAAATGTATTACTTAAACTCTGTATGAAGGAGGATCTGACCCTTTTAATATTCCTGAATTATAGGTACTCTGTGTGTAATTAAATGAAATGGGAACTGTGTGTAGAACTGTGTGAATCGATCATGGAATGATCAATGTCACTGTTTGATTCTTATGGATGGGTTTTTAATTAGCATATGATGATTTCATTGTAATTATAATGGTGGAACTGTAGCGTTGTATCACATTACAAAGCTAGTGAAACAAAGGTTAACACACAAGGGAGCGTAACCATGAAGCAACCTAGAGAAACCACGGGTGGTATTCGCAAGGTTTTTAAGCAGTGAGTGGAATGTCCAAAAAAAATGCGATATTACTCGCTGGAGGATGCGTGTCCTGGAGTGGTTTATGAAAACCACTTTTTCACATTTTCTCTGACCATTAAAGAACTATGGGGAAAGAAATGTGATTTGCGTCCGATCAGTTTTGTGAAGGATCTGACGGCATTCGAATATTGAGTTGCACGTAAGTTAACGGAAGGTAAGTTATAAAGTTATACGGTGATTTGTTTATGATTGACTGTGGGGCCCAGAACCTAATACGGTTCGGCGTGGGCTTTAATTCAAAAGTTTGAGGATCCTTTAATAGTGTTTTCCATTGGATATACATTAAACCCCTCATACTTTAATATAGATTGGATTGTGAAAGGTTGAATTCGCATAAACAGGTTTGCGATGAGATTTCATTTAATGAAGAATGAAATGTTGATAAATCGCATATGATGGGTTTTAGACCATAGAGTGTGAGGAATTTATTGTATGGTTTTAAACCATTAAGTGAACAAGTTCCCGCATATGAATATTGAGTATTGGGTTATAACAAAAGTGTATATTATAGGCTTCGTGGGTTTTTATAACCTTGGAAGAAAAATCCTCCAGATATATTTCATTTAAATTGCCAGTTAAGATAAATTGGGACAATAATTTTGGAGGTGCATTTATATACACGGGAAAGTGGGGACTATGGGTTTTACCCTGTATCATGTGGTATCAGAGCTGGAATAGCTCGGTTGAAGATTAATTTTGAAATGCATATGTACTAAAACAGTGAAGGAATTTTGGTTTTTAAATCTGTTTAACAAAAATTGCAGATTTGATTAGGTGTGCAGTGAAGGTATTCAGATTTCCAGAATCTGAATTTGGAGACAAAGTGTTTGGAAGATTACAGCAGATGGAGATGCAGTGCAGGTAAGAGGAACAACATGTTCATTCAGGGATCTTGGAAGGTGATTTGATGAGCATTTTTTAAACTCTGGTTTGAAGTATTGCTTGCAGAATTCAAATTGCAGGCAATTGAAGAAATCTCAGCAAAAGCAGATCACAGCTTTGAGAGCAGTGATGAAAGATTCCAGCAGAGGATTCTGAGGTGAAGAAGAAAGTGTGGCAGAACCTAGAGGATTCCCGACAGAGGTTGGATGAAATAATAACAGATGTGTTCTTGATAAGTTGCAGAGTGAAGCCTAGAGAGAGAAGAAGAGAGTGCTCAGAAGGTTCCAGTAGAAGGGGACCAGTACTTGCCAAAAGCTGGATCCGGAGGAAAGGATTGGTGAGGTAAGTTGCAGCAAGAGAAGCTTGTTGTTGCAGAGGCTTAGTGCAGCTTGTGAGTGAAGAACTCATGGAAGAGAAAATGGCTACTGATAGCCATAGCAGAGATTACAGATGTTCTAAGAGAGGCCACAACAGAAAAGCGAAGGAATATGCCAAAGCTAATGGCATGAGGAAGAAGTTCACTGGTGAAGAATATTGTAAAGAGGTAGCTGAGATCAGAGAACATTTTGATAAACTGAAGATGAGGATAGAGGAAAGCTAGAGAGTTGGTTGGCTCATGAAGAAGAAGGTAAAGTGGCAGAAGCTACAGATGAAGAGAGAGCAAATGATAAATTCTTAGCTGAACGAGAGATTACTCAAGACAATTGAGTATCTGGAGAAGGACTTGAAGACTGAAACTTCAAGTGAGACCAAGAGGTCAAATGGCCTTACATATGACAATTTTTTTATGTTTGTAGGAAGAACATGTGGGAAAGAAAAAAGTATTGATGTTGTCACTAAGGAAGAAAATGGAACGGCTAGATATTTTGAAAATGTCCATGCACACTTAGAGAAAGGTTTTGCTTTCCAACATATTGGAAGTAGAGGAGATTTAAATTGTGATGATGGCCAGAAGCTGGAATTTGAGCAGTCACTTAGACAACTCAGAGAAACTAAAGAGAAGACCATTAAAGAAACTCTGAAATGTATGGAATGCTTGGAACAACAGGAGTATTTGATGATCAATTCCTCAAATGAGAGCATGGGGTCTTACGGTTTTGCAACTGACAAATTTTGTGTGAATGCAGGTATTAGAGAAGACAGTTCATATGATGAAACTATGATAAATGAAGCTGAAATTTTCCAAGTCACATATGATTATTATCTTTCAGATGAAGATCAAATTGAGTTACTGCAGTAGAAGGAATTCATAAATTCCTTGTTTAGTGAAAGAAATTTCTTCAATGAGGACAAGAAAATTATGTCTGATGATGATCAATTTTTTATTAATGCTAATAATGACAAATTTATTTTATTGAAAGGCCAAGTGAAGAGTGATGGACATATAGCTGAAGTTATTACAGGGATGGAAGATCAGAATTCTATTCTGATGAAGGATGAGGATATAGTGACAGTAGGAAACTTGACTCGTGATAAAGAGGAAGATAGTGAAGATTGTATAAATGTTTTCTTAGATGAGATGGCAGAATTGTGGCATGAGTTAAGTGTTCTAGAGCAGAGGATATAAACACAGAGAAAAAGTATTTAGATTGTAAAGGCAGAGGTGAATGAAGATGAGAAGGTTCATTTTTATGAAGTAGAGCAAGGAGACATCCTTTAAGAGGGTGATGCAGAGGAGAGACTAATTGATAGTCTCGAGAATGTTTTGAAGGATTGGAATCAGCATACTGATGTGCTGATAGAGAAGGAAGGAATTCTAGGACAGCATACTGAAATGCTGGCAGAGGAGAGAAATGCACTGAGGCCTTATGAATTTTGTTTTAACAAATTTTTTGTGAATACATATTTTGTTGATGCTGGAGAAAATTTGACACCATTGGGCAGTCAATTAAAGGAGGAGGAGAATTCTGTGGAAGATTTTAATCCATGGAATGAAGAATTTAAGTTGCTGAATCAGCAGGATTCAATGCAAGAGAGAGAACCTCAATTTCAAAATTGGGGATTGCAGAATGTCAAGATACACAGGAATGAAGACAGGGAATATTTTTTGAGTCTCGGAAAAGACTTAGAATTGCAGAAAGAAGAATTGGTGACTGGATCATCAATTGAGACCATTGGGTCTTGTGATTTAGAAATTGACAATTTGGTTGTGTTGATAGGTATGACAGAATACAATCCATCACTTGGAGCTGTCTTGAATGAAGATAGGTTGTTGAAGGAAGGTGAGGCTATCATGTCTCATATGCAGAAACTTGTTACTTTTGGTGACAAGGAAGAATTATCTTGTTTGATGGGCCAAGAGAAACTTATAGGACACATTGTTGGGACTACTACAACAGTGGAAAATCATAATTTTATTCTGACAGAGGATGAAAGACAATTGCTGAAGATTGTCAAGGAAGAAGAAGAGGAATATGCTGAACCAAGTTTGCATCATATTGGTGATATGGTTATGGAAAGGAGATGGCTGAAATGTTTGCTGGAAACATTTGGAGAAGAGAATGAAATGGCAGAGCAACAAATTGAAGTGTTTCCGGAAGAGGAGGAAGAGACACAAATATTTTATAACTTTGATGTTTGTTTTATGATTGCAACTACTGAAGGAAGGAATAAGGGATGTTTAGTCCAGGGGAAGAAAAGAGATGATGATAGTGATTGGCAATTTAATTACCATTCCAAGAGATTGCTGAAGTCAAAGAATGAAGAGATTGTCATGGATGACAATCAAGAAGAGTTTTACTGTTGCATAAATCAAGAGGGTATGGATGATTGGGTGGAAGTAAGGACTGAGAAAGCTAGGGCTCAGTAAGAGGCAATTAGAGCAGGGGCTAGAGCAACCGCAGGATTTTAGAAAGTAAGAGTAAGAGCAAGCATAGGAGTAAGAGTTAGGGCTCAGCAATTAAGTACAAGAGCCAGAATAAAAGCAGCAGTGAGAGTTCAACAATTAAGAACTCAGCAAGCAGAAACAAAAGTAGAAGTTCAAAAATCAAGATGGAGTAGTATCCAGCAGTCAGAAGACATATTAGACAAAGAAATTGAATTTATGAGAAAACTGATGGTGAGAGTGTCTGGGAAGAAGGCAGCAGCAATAAAGCAGAGAAACAGCAGCAGCAAGGGAAAGACAGTCACAGAATGTGAAATCTTAACAAGTGTAAAGATGCAGCATAAGATATGGAAGCCTGGAGAAGTACAAAAGAAGGATATTACAGCATATGATCAACTACAGAACAAAGTGCGGGATCCAGGAAGACAAGGACTGAAAGCACATGATCAGGAGATCATGAATCATTTTAACCTGGGGATTCTAATGCAGGAGCATTAGGCTCAAGAAAATACTTTATATATAAATAGACATAGGGGGGTCTTATGTTTTTAAATTCTCATGTAATTATTTGTATTTTGAATAAAATAGTGAGGAATTGTAAATGTTCTCCAATCATTGGAAAACATGAGGAGAAGTTTATTAGCTGGGAATATGAAGATATAGTTAGTTTCAGTTTATCTAGGGATTAGGCTAAATTTAGGACTTTGGGAAATAAAAGAGTTTTGTTGAGTCATTGAAGAATTTGAATCTATTCATTAGTAGTTTTGTATAAAAATAAGCCTCAAAGGCATTAATAGAGAGACCTTCATAGACCTGCATAGACCTGCATAGAGCTATAAAGTCGGAGAGGCAGAGTAGGGAGAGTAGAAGGCCATCGGATTGAAGATCTGGCCTGAAAAGGAGGTTTTTGTAAGGAATTTCAAGTATATATTATGCAAGAAATTGTTTCAGTATTACCTATGCATTTGTTGATTTAAATTTTGTGTGAGAATGTTTGAATCCTTGTGATTCCTATATGAATGGATTTGCACTTCAGAAGCCAATGTATGAGAACCCGTGTGATAAAACCCATGTTAAGAACCAATGTCAATGGATTGTATTTCAATGAGCGATTGTATGGCAATGTGGAATATATACTCTGTAGCTTGGCTTAATTGATGTTCTATAGGAGACGTTGACGCTTGCAAAGGTTGTTGTTGTGCCTTGAATGATTGACCGGCGAGTGAGAATTTGTTCAGAATTATATGAGAAATGTATTATTTAAACTCTGTATGAAGGAGGATCCGACCCTTTTAATATTCCTGAATTATAGGTACTCTATGTGTAATTAAATGAAATGGGAACTATGTGTAGAATTGTGTGAATCGATCATAGAATGATCAATGTCACTGTTTGATTCTTATGGATGGGGTTTTAATTAGAATATGATGATTTTGTTGTAATTATAATGGTGGAACTGTAGCGATGTATCACATTAGAAATCCAGTGAAACGAAGGTTAACACACAAGGGAGAGGAATTGTAAGAGATTCGGAGAGGCGGAACCGTGATGAAGAAGGGAGCAGAACCGTGAAGCGGCCTGGAGAAACCACGGGTGGTATTCGCAAATTTTTTATGTGGTAAGTGGAATTTCCAAAAAAAATGCGATATTACTCACCTGGAGGACGCGTGTCCTAGAGTGGTTTATGAAAACCACTTTTTTCACATTTTTTCTGACTGTTAAAGAACTATGGGGAAAGAAATGATATTTGCGTCTGATCAGGTTTGTGAAGGATCTGAAGGCATTCACATAGAGAGATTCACGTAATTTAACAGAAGGTAAGTTATAAAGTTATACAGTGATTTGTTTATGATTGGCTATGGGGCCCAGAACCTAATACAGTTCAGTGTGGGTTTTAATTCAAAAGTTCGAGGATCCTTTAATAGTGTTGTCCATTGGATATACATTAAACCCCTCATAATTTAATATATATTGGATTGTGAAATTTTGAATTCGCATAAACAAGTTTGCGATGAGATTTCATTTAATGAAGAATGAAATGTTGATAAATCGCATATGATGGGTTTTAGACCATAGAGTGTGAGGAATTTATTTTATGGTTTTAAACCATTAAGTGAAGAAGTTTTCACATATGAATATTGAGCATTGGGTTATAATAAAAGGCTATATTATAGGCATCGTGGGTTTTATAACCTTGGAAGAAAAAGCCTCCAGATATATTTCATTTAAATTGTCAGTTAAGAGAAATTGGGACAAGAATTTTGGAGGTGCATTTATATACACAGGAAAGTGGGGAATGTGGGTGTTACCCTGTATCACTCTCCCTGTAGCTCAACCTATTATGTCTTCTTGCATGGCTAACACATTTTCCTCTTTATCTTGTCAAGGGAAAGGGTGTTGGTTGTAGCATACAATTTTTTTGAACTACTAAATTGTCAAATCAGCAATAGCATTTTTTTATTGATCTATGTTGTATATGTTCTCTGGAAATATGATCCACACTTTCCATTTCTCTATGTTTTTGATAACAAAAGGAAAAGACATAAAATTTTGGGTTTAGAATTCTTTCTTACTTTCTTCTTACTATGCCTATAGAGCTTAAGGCTTTGATTGCTACTTAAAATGATTCAAGTTACATTTATATCTAAGTATATGCATTTCGTTTCTATTTGTTTATTTCATGTTGCCTAATGCTCCACCATGTAGGTTGAATAAATCAATGATGTAAATATTATATCAGCAATCATATTTCCTACGACCTGGAATATGGCAGTTGTGCACATTCAACTTCTAAGTGTTTTTGAGTGCTCTGTGTCTATACATGTACACAAAAGCCTAAGTTTTAGGCTTGATTATAGGATTAGATGTCTTTAAGTCATAGAGTTGTGCATTTAAACCTAGATAGGTTGGGAATAATGTGTATTATCATTATATCGTTAGATTTTGCAGTTAAAAGTGTTTCCTACATGCAACATAAAGTGACAAATAGCATTCACAAAGAGGGGAAAATAAAATCGATAGTGCCTGACATACTTAAAGTAATATATATATATATATATATATACATATATATATGAATGAGAAAATTTAGAAGTTAGAACCATAGTTACCAGCCAAGTCATCAAAAAAGGGATGCCATATATCATGGATTTATACAGGTCTATTTGAAAGCCAATAATATTGCTCAAAAAGATAACAACACATTCCCCCATATTGAATTATTTCGAATATATTTTATGTTGTTGAATGGGTATGCCATTTTACTTAGAGGAATTTTTGTTGTGTTCTGTCCTTCTTCCCATAATGCAACCACCTCCTCCTCTTTATCTTGTATATTTTTGAATGGATACAAAATTCTCTTAGAGGAATTGATGTTATGTTCCTCTACAACTAGTTAATTCAATGAATTATGTAATAAAAAAATTATAAATATATTGTCATCTAAGGGTTTTTCATTATCTCTTATGTGATAGCCATATGTAGAAACCTGAAATATTCTACTTAGCATTTACCTACGTAATTTCTGAAATGGTAATGCGGATTCAACAATTTATTTCTTCAACCTTATTCTATGAATGTAGTTTATTCAATCTTTAGAGTTTGAGATCTAGTTTGTGGGACATATTTTCTTTGTATTTTTCTGGGGTATTACCAGCCTAGATCCATCTAGCTCTAGATCTATCATGCACCAAGAGGGATCAAATCTCTCGAGGTGCAAACCTACTTTTTGAGTGCAAAACTTGAGGAAAGGTTTTCACCTCGAGAGATTTGATCCCTCTCGGCGGATGATAGATCCAGAGTTAGATGGATCTAGGCTGGTTCCAATTGGAGGCATCAACGTGACATTTTTCAGATTATTAAAAATTTTGTATATTTTTGAGATTTAATATGGATCTAGGCTAGTTTCAGTCATGTGCTGCCAAGGAAAATCTATCAAAGATAAATATGTAAATATATCAAATATTAATATAATCATTTTAAATATGCTAAATATTTCTGGATTAACTTGGTCATTTTAATTTTAAATTTTCTTAGTTACCTCAGTTCGTTGAGATGATAATTATTGTTAATAACTATAATGATGAAAAATGATGAAAAAAATTTTTTAAATGCAAAGTGACAATAATAGTGTTGAAAGATAGAAAATGTGAATAATAAGAACATACTCATGTTACAATCAATCTCAAACTATTTTCTTCTACTATTCTTATTTCCTCCCTTGTTAGTTTTGTTATCTTTTCATATCGATTATATGAAAAAGAAAATTTAAATCATAAACCATTTAATTATTTAGCTCGATCTGTTGTAGTAAACATGATACCTTGTCTCTCTTGCTCTCCAATATTAATAGCTTAAATTACTATAACACAAAAATCAATCTACATTGTTAATAACTTTATGTGCTTACACTAAAATCAATGCATATTGTTAATCCAATCACTTTAATATTAATGTACCGTCATATATCCAATTACATCAAATCATAAATCAACATATACATTGAAATCAATGCATTTAATGTAAGAAAACAAATAAGATTAGAAAATAACTTCTACATTGAAATCAATGCACCTAATGCAATCAATCAAATAAGATTAGAAACCAACATCTACACTGAAATCAATGCATTTACTCAAAGCAATCAAATAGGATTAAAAATATCCATCTACGTTGAAATAAATGCATTTAGTGCAAACAATAAAATAGTATTAGGAATAATCTACATTGAAATCAATGCATCTAGTGCAAGCAATCAAATATAATTATAAATCGATGTCTGAATTGAAATCAACACATCCAGTGCAAGCAATCAAATAGTATTAGGAATCATCACCTACACTGAAACCAATGCATCTAGTGCAAGTAATCATATATCATTAGAAATAAATATCTACACTAAAATCGATGTATCTAGTGCAAATAATCAAATAGGATTATAAATCGCCATCTCCACTTAAATCAATCCATCTAGTGCAAGAAATATTCTTCCCTCTCTCCACCCTCCATCCATATCTATATCCCCATCCATCTCTTTTTTTTGTCTCTATCTCACCCCCCTAAACACACACACTCTCGCACTCCATGTATATCATTCTCTTTGTCGATCACCCTCTCTCCCCATCTCTCCCTTCTTCCCTCTCTTCCCCTTCTCTCTCTCTCCCCTGCTAATATCTCTCTTTCCTCCTTTTGTCCTCTCTCTCTCTCTCTCTCCATCTTCATTATCACTCACTCTCTCTCTCTCTCTCTAGGAACCAACATCTACACTGAAATCAATGCATTTATTCAAATAAATCAAATAGGATTAGAAATCGCCATCTACACTAAAATCAATGCATTTAGTGCAAACAATCAAATAGGATTAGAAATCATCTACATTGAAATTAAGTCATCTAGTGCAAGTAATCAAATATAATTATAAATCAACATCTAAATTGAAATCAACACATTTAGTGCAAGCAATCAAATTGTATTAGAAATCACCACCTACACTGAAATCAATGCATCTAGTGCAAGTAATCAAATATCATTAGAAATAAATATCTACACTAAAATCGATGCATCTAGTGCAAATAATCAAATAGGATTAGAAATCACCATCTCCACTTATATCAATCCATCTAGTGCGAGAAATATTTCTCCCTCTCTCCACCCTCCATCCATATCTATATCCCCCTCCATCTATTCTTTTTTGTCTCTCTATCTCACCCCCCTAAACACACGTGCTCTCGTACTCCATATATATCAATCTCTTTTTCAATCACCCCCTCTCCCCATATCTCTCTTCTTCCCTCTCTTCACCTTCCATCTATATCTCTATCTTCCCCTTCTCTCCCTCTCCCCCATTAATATCTCTATTTCCTCCTTTTTTCCTCTCGCCCTCTCTCTCCATCTTCCTTATCACTCTCTCTCTCTCTCTAGAAACCAACATCTACACTGAAATCAATGCATTTACTCAAATAAATCAAATAGGATTATAAATCGCCATCTACACTGAAATCAATGCATTTAGTGCAAACAATCAAATAGGATTAGAAATCATCTACATTGAAACCAATTCATCTAGTGCAAGTAATCAAATATAATTATAAATCGACATCTAAATTAAAATCAACAAATTCAGTGCAAGCAATCAAATTGTATTAGAAATCACCACCTACAATGAAATCAATGCATCTAGTGCAAGTAATCAAATATCATTAGAAATAAATACCTACACTAAAATCGATGCATATAGTGCAAATAATCAAATAGGATTATAAATCACCATCTCCACTTATATCAATCCTTCTAGTGTGAGAAATATTCTTCCCTCTCTCCACCCTCCATCTCTTATTTTCTATCTCTCTATCTCACCCCCCTATACACACACACTCTCGCAATCCATATATATCAATCTCTTTTTCAATCCCCTCCTCTCCCCATCTATCTCTTCTTCCCTCTCTTCACCTTCCATCTATATCTCTATCTTCCCCCTCTCTCCCTCTCTCTCCATATTCCTTATCACTCACTCACTCTCTCTCTCTCTCTCCACCTTTCTCTCTCTATTTCTTTCTTCTTACCTCTCTCCCCCTCCCCCTCCAAGTCCATCTCTCTTTCCCTCCCTCTCTCCACTCTCTCACATCCTCTCAAACTTGGAACAGCTAGCAAGGCAAGACTGGAAAACGCATTTTCTAGTAATGGATGCTACAGGAATTGAAACCAAGACCTGGATCCCTTATAAAAATGTTTCTAACTACTAAATCCAAGAGGAGGCTTCAAATAAATCCCTCTAAGTGGGTTAAACAGATCTCCCACACTTAGATGTCCTCAAAAAGTGCCAGATGAAAGGGGCTGCAACAATGTAAGCACAAGCGCTGGAATGACAGCACTATTTTATAACCATGAACTCATGAAGATATAAATAGCCCATGAGTGATATTATAGCAGTAAAAATAGTACAATATCTTGAGGAAGCAATCACTCAAGTAAGGCAATGCAAGCCTCAACAATACATGTACAAGAAATGGAAGAACACTGCTACATATGTGAAACCCTTGGCTAAGACAGTGCATTCTATTATGGAGTACAACTGAAAAATGATGTCAATAAATGCATATGACAAGATATATCTCAAATAAAATAAGGGAGCAAAGCTCTAACCCTTAGAAATAATAATACATAAATCCTCCGAAGGAGTGGCTAAAATATACAAAATGGAAAAAATGTCGAAGTTGTTGGGTAGCAGCTGCAACTCAGAAAATGGAACTGGATCGAGAAGAATGAAGATGCTGCATCTGATTTAAATTTATCCTCCAATGGATCTCTCAAGTGGAAGGCTGATCCTTACACTGAAGATCTCACCCTCCAATCAACACTACAAAACCCCACGGCAAGTGCTCTATGAAAATAACGCAGTTACTGAAGTAAACTGCGTTGTAGGGGCAAAGAAATGATTTGGACCAATTCCAAGATCTGCAATAAGCTCCAATGGCTTCCAAACTGATCTCCCAAAGGGAAGAAAGACTCTCCCTCTAAAAAACAAGTGATGGCAGAGGTGTTGTGACTCCTCACTGCAATACCCTGCAACACAACATTATGTTGCTGCAGCAATAATGCTGTCCTGGAGGAGGATGCTTGGCCTCAAGCCTAGATGTGAGGAAAATTAGTACAACTCCTTCAAGAGGCTTCTCAAGAAAGGAGAAGGATTCCTAAACAGGAAATCCTTGTGCTAAGCAGCACAACAACTCAGCTAAACAATTGGGACTGCAAATAGTCTAAGCAGACAAGAAATCAATAATCATATGCATGAGAAACAATGGTTGCCTTTCCCTCCATTTAAACACATGAGAGCTCCCTCTCCATGGGTCCCACTCTTTTAGGGTTTCCTCCTTCAAGGAATATCCCCTCCTCTTTCTCTGCGCTATCCCATAGGATGCTTTCCACCTCATACCTCTGTGCTATTTGCCTTGGTCAAACTTGACCTAGCCTCTTTGCAAATGTCTCCTTTCACACATGAAGGTATGAAATCTAGTTCCAAGGCTGATCCCTTTCCATAATAGAGGTATTTTATCCATTTTTTTTTTATGAATGGGTCTTCTCACCCAATTATTCAAATCCTAAGTGAAAATAGAAAAAATTACCAATTTATTGAAGGAAAACTTTGGAATATTACAGTCCTCCCCTTCCAAATGTTGCTTGTCCTCAAGCAACTACAAGGATAGAACTAGAGAGTCTCCACCCAAGGAATGCAGTCTGAAATATGATGAGGAATATCTCCCCCATGTGGATCCTCCATCCCCAAGCAGTCATCCAAACAAAATGAGTCACCTCCCAACATGGCAACTCCTGAAAATCTCCTTCCACCTCAAGCTCTGGAAATGAAGGTGGGCTGAAAATATGAACATGGTAAGCATCATAGCTTACCCCAAGCTATACTTCTCTCCAGTTATGATAAGTTTAGAGTGTGTTCTGATCCTGGGCTGCAAAAGTATTTCCCTCAAATGGAAAATGAAGGTCAATCCTCCAAAGAGTTCTCCTCCAACATTGAAGAACAAGCTGGCCCAAAATGTTTCATCCATGATGAATAGGACATGATCATAATAGAATATCCCAATGAGAATTTTGCTGCAATTTTTACATGATGGTGCATGATACAAACAAAATATCAAGAGGATACATCGTGGTCTCATCCATTGCAACTCCAGAAAATAGTGTGGCAAGTAGTGTACAAAAATCATCTCATCCACTAATGAATAGTAAATGGTTGAATGTGTCATTAATGCATGATAAAATACTTTCCCATGATTATACAATGGATGAATGTCAATCTCATGTCCCACCTCAAAAGAAAACAAAAATGTGGTTATGGTGGCCATATCTCCTCCCATGCTCCCATTAGAACATGTAGTGCAGAAAATGTGGGAATTCTCCCCACTCAAGGACACATCCAACTCATGCGCCTCTCTCATAATCATGATTCCCATACAAATCTGATCCATATCAGAAAATGAAGTCATGATCAATAAAAAAAATGAGGAAAATGCTGAAGGTTTCATGTGGTGCAATAAGGTACCAACAGTTTCCCCAATAGTGACAGCGCAGTTTTCCAAATTGTTGCTTCAGAAAAGTACATGGAAAGTTGTTTTGTGTTACATGGATGATTATGTATGTCATGATATCTACTAATAAATAGAAAATGGTTGAGTATATCCACTGATAATACATGAAATAAAAAACTTTCCCAAGGCCATATAAAATATGGCCATCTCCATCATACAAATTGGCCCAATTTTGTCCATGGAGCCCAATGAAAAGCTTGCCCTTTTGTGGAGCAATGCACTGAATATGAATGGTAAGAGCATTAAAATGTTGTGTTAGATAATCCATGGATGTATAAACAATATTCTTACCATATTTTGAGTGCAAGATGATGCATGTGTAGATGAATGATCCCTCCATAGTAGTATGGCACATTCCCAGGAAGAGAATTGAACCATATGTTGCATAAAGATCACCCTCCCCATACTTTGAAATCCAAGTCAAGAAGATCATAGCAAGTGAGGTCATACCAATGTAATAGATGTCTCCATCCACTACTCCATCAATCTCACCTTCTCTTTTTCCTCCAATTGCATCAAGTGTGAAGTGATCCTGGGGAAACTCCATCAATAACCCCAAGCTCTCAAATGACAGCGTTGTTGGCCTCTGAAAATAATATCTGGCCAACTCATAGCTCCATTATTTGACATGCTCCTTGTCAAATATATCTCCCATAATGCTGCAATACATAAGAAGTTCCTCCCAAGGTGGAAGTACCTCTCTATCATCAAAATCCAAGGAAAAAATGCCATCTCCTCCTCCTGCAACATCATGCAAAGTGTGAGAACAAATCTTCTCTTGCTCTCCCAAGAACAAGCAAAGCAACAAAATATTTTGCTGCCTCCCCATACTTCCATCATATAACTGATGTGATGAAGACACAATGAATGATATGAGTATCACATCAACACCATGCATCCATACTCTATACTACCCAATTATGCAAGTATCTTTCCATCTCTCCTCCATCCTCCTACTCTTACGAAGAGTGTATGCCACGTGATGGTAAAACTCTTTCAAGGGTAACCAGTGCAGCCAAGCCTCCTACTCCCCGGTGTCATATATCTGCAAGTAGCCTCCCATCTCCTTACTCATCAACCACATCCACTCAATCACTTGTGGATTCTTTCTCCTTCTCTTAATCTTGGTACTCCTCCCATGAGGGCTACCATCCTCCCAAACCATATCTCTGGCTTTGCACTTCATGGGATTTTAAATGCAATCTTCTCAAGGATTAATGAGACCCTATAAGGACCCAAATAGGTGGTAGGAAAAAACCTCCCATCATGATGTGTATGGCTCAAGGAATTTCCAACACAAGCATGAGAGATGTTATCCACCCGAAGATGTCCTCCATATTCTATCTACTCCTGTGAGAAAGGAAGAAAATCTTTTCACTTCCTGGTGTGTTGAAGTGCACCTCTAATGATATCTCTCCATGAGACATCCCTCTCAACAATAGTCTCCCAAAACCAATGAGGTCTTGGATCTGCAGAAAATAGAAGTTTCTCTTTGAGCTTAGAGGAGCTCATTGAGAAAGTGTCATCTTGAAAGGAGAAAGGGTTTCTCACTCCAAGATGTCTACTATCATCCTTCAAGTCTTCAAACCCCAACCTCAAGTGTGATGTACAATCAAACAATAGCTCATGAGAATGATGGTTTATTTCCTCCTTGAATGTTTCCATGTTTCACAACACAGTGCAACCAAGCTGCTCTATAGTAGTAGTGGGATTTGACCCTTGTTCATGCAAAAGTAGATCTCCACATCTATCAAAAGAATTTTATGAAACAATAGATTGTGGAAATATTTTCATACCTTGATGAGATTTTGGAATCTCTTGTAGGGCTGCAAGAGTTCCTTCCTCCAAAGTGTTGGCTACACCAACTGTTGATGCATGTGGCTGCTCCTCCATGAGTGTGACAGCATTAGGACGAAGCTCCTCAAGTGGTGTGATATTTTCCTCCTTTGTCCTTTCTCCATCAAAGGTTTAGATCAACCTTTGAGTGAACTCTAAAAAATTCTTCACCCTTGCATGGCTCAAGTGGTTGCACCACCAAACATAGGCTTCACCCTTCATGTGCAGCACTGAGATTTCAACAACTTCTTCTTCTACTACAGGATGTAGCAGGTAAAACTCTTCCATCTTTCTCACTCAAGCTTTTGCTGTAGATGACCCATCAAAAGTAGACAACAGAAATCTATTGCCTTTGATTTCTCTTCTGCTACGGGGTCTCTTCTCTTCCTTCAACTAGATGAAATGAGGGAAGTCTAGAGTCTCTTTCAAGGCTCTAGGTTGAGATCTATACTCAACAAGGTAATCACTTAGAATTTGATAATCCAAGTATCCTCCATGCTTGTCTTCTTCTTGATGAGAATAGGAAGTGCATGGTCCTTCCTCTTCCTTTTGATCTTCCTCTTTGGAGTGGATCTTCTTATTTCTGAATAATGATGAGAGTAATCTAATCTTCTTCATCATTCTGATCCTCTTGGGCTAAGACTCATAGGCTGAGCCAAGAAATTTTCTTTGATACCACTGTAGTATTCCAAATCTGGAACAGCTAGCAAGGCAAGACTGGAAAACACATTTTCTAGTAATTGCTACTACAAGAATTGAAACCAAGACCTGGATCCCTTAGAAAAATGTCTCTAAGTGCTAAATCCAAGAGGAGGCTCCAAATAAATCCCTCTAATTGGGTTAAACAGATCTCCCGCACTTAGATATCCTCAAAAAGTGCCCGATGAAAGGGGCTGCAACAATGTAAGCACAAGAGTTGGAATGACAACGTTATTTTACAACCATGAACTCATGAAGATTTGAATAGCCAACTATTGATTTTATAGCAGTAAAAAGAGTACATTATCTTGAGGAAAAAATCACTCAAGTAAGGCAACGCAAGCCTCAACAATACATGTACAAGAAATGGAAGAACACTGCTACATATGTGAAACCCTTGGCTAAGAGAGCGCAGTATATTATGGATTACTGCTACAAAATGATGCCAATACATGGATATGACAAGATATAGCTCAAATACATTAGGGGATTAGATCTATAACCCTTAGAAACAATAATACATCAATCCTTCGAAGGATTGGCTAAAATATACAAAATGGAAAAAATGTCGGAGTTCCTAGGTAGCAACTACAACTCAGAAAATGGAACTGGATGGAGAATACTGAAGATGCTACATCTGATGTAAATGTCTCCTCCAATGGATCTCTCAAGTGGAAGGTTGATCCTTACACTGAATATCTCACCCTCCAATCAACACTGCAAAACCCCAAAGAAATGAGTTGGCCCAATGCCAAGACCTGCAATAAGCTCTAATGGATTCCAAACTAATCTCCCAAAGGGAAGAAAGACTCTCCCTCTAAAAAACAAGTGATGGAAGAAGTGTTGTGACTCCTCACTGCAACACCCCGCAACACAACATTATCTTGTTGCAGCAATAACACTACCCTGGAGGAGGATGCTTGGCATCAAGCCTGGATGTGAGGAAAATTAGTACAACTCCTTCAAGAGGCTTCTCAAGAATGGAGAAGGATTCCTAAATAGGAAATATTTGTACTAAGCATCACAGCAACTCAGCTAAATAGCCGAGACTACAAATAGTCTAAGCAGACAAGAAATAAATAATCATATGCATGAGAAACAATAGATGCCTTTCCCTCCTTTTAAACACATGAGAGCTCCCTCTCCATGGGTCCCACTCTTTTAGGGTTTCCTCCTTCAAGGAATATTCCCTCCTCTTTCTCTGCGTTGTCCCATAGGATGCTTTCTATCTCATACCTCTGCGTTGTTTGATTTGGTCAAACTTGACCTAGCCTCTTTGAAAATGTCTCCTTTCACACATGAGGGTGTGAAATCTAGTTCCAAGGCTGATCCCTTTCAATACTAGAGGGATTTTATCTATGTTTTTGTTATGAATGGGTCTTCTCACCCAATTATTCAACTCCTAAGTGAAAATAGAAAAAATCAATATTCCAATTTATTGAAGGAAAATTTCGGAATATTACATCATGACACCTCATTAGGTCGAAATTTGATCCAAAACACTTCATAAATGAACTGTATGAGTCATTTCCTAGTTTCTAGGGAATTTAGAAAAAATTCCCTCAAATTTAGTTAATAACTAGGAGTGTGTGTCTCCTTCATTAATTACATTATTCCTCCACAAAGTGAGGCAAAAAAAATCTCTCCTACCAAAAATAGAACGCATAGGACAACTACACTTCAAAATTTTGTGTTTTTCTTAGTTGATAATTGTCCAAGGGAATCTAATGACAGAAGTGTCACGCCTCCAATAGAAGCGTCGCACCTCCAGCAAAAGCATCGCGCCTCCAAGAGAAGCATCACACCTCTTAGAAGAAGTGTCTCACCTACTTTGATAGGGAGTTTGGAGAACTTTCCAGAAGAATTTTGGGCTGCAAGTGGTATGGTTGGAAATATTAGGATGTATACTACAAAATGGAGTCATCAAGCACTACAAAACCCTAATCCAAACACCTAAAACATTGACTTTAAGACAACCTGTGCAAAAGTGTAGAAAATGGCCTGGAGAAAGTGTATTTTGATAATTTATCTCAAACCGTAACACCTATGCATAAATTGAAGGAGGTTTTTGTTCATTGTCCTATTATTGACAAAAAATTCTTTCACTTTTGTAAAATTCATGTCCATTACTTCAGAAACTAATTTTGGAGAAAAATTGTCCCTGTGTGCAATGTAAACCCTAGCTTGATAAAAAAAACTCTGAAAATGATACCATGGGTCTGATTTGGCTCAAACATGGAATGGTGGCCTCCCTTATGAATCTTATTTTATTCTTCCATGGTGTTTATCAACAAGATAAAACCCTAGCTGGATGAGATGGTTAGGAGAGATGAAGATTAGGAAAACAGGGGAAAATGGTAGGGTGGCTTTAGGGGAAGAAATGAGGTAGAAAGAAGCTAGAGAAAAATCCAAAAAAAATCGAGGTAGGGTGATGAATTGGTAATATAATGGAAGTGAAATTTTTGGAAATGTGTATGAGGAAGGTGACCAAAATATCAAAACACACGAATTTCCTAGTTTTCTGCCACAATGTAGTGAAAATTAGGGTTTTGATGAGATTGATGGAATGGAAGGTTGTGAGTGATAGAGAGTGTTAAGGTATGATGTATGGATATTTTATGAAGGTTTTATATGGTTATACTAGGTTTTTATCACTTGAAACAAACAAAAGATGAAAAACACCAAAAACGTAGTGGAGGTAACCAAATGAAGGAAACCACTCATTTGCTGATTAATTTTGACTTGAGAGAGGTATGGAGGGTGTCCACTTACTGTTTAGGAGGTGTATGAACCTTTTTTTAGTGTTTTTGAACATTTTAGAACTGATTTGGAGCTCAAATACCAAAATTTTAGCACATGCCAGAAATGTGACGCAGCACCTTCAGAAGCGTAGCGTAGCATGACCATAAGCGTAGCAGAGCAGTTTTGGTGAAAATTTACTTATTTTTCTTCAACCCTTGGCAGCTGTGGAGTATTTATTAAATACAAATTTTCTTCACTTATTTCCGTATCTTTTCTAACTTCCAATGTAAATGACTTGTATGGTGAAAATGAAGTTTTATTTGCCCTCTTTCATGAAAAAAATGACTCTTATGGTGGCGAAACAAGTGAGACCTAGACTCTGACCTAGATGAAGGTGTGATGAAGGACCTAATACCCTAGATGATAAATGTATGAAATGACCTATGATATTATTATTACCATGAATGGAGTGAAGGGAGTAGCATTTCAGACATAGACATATCCAGCAAACAATTTTTTATTTGAAAACTGACTTGAAAATACAAAATTTTGACCTAAGACCACTACTGAGTAAACCTGAAAATAATATTTTTTATAACTAAATATTGACACTAACATAATATAAGGATATTTTCCCTATATCTATTCAATCCCCAACTTATTCCTGCAACTCTTAATTGTACTTTATGTAATTTATCACACTTACTTGTCTCCTCTTGCAAGACATTTAACACAACATATCTTTACTTGTTCCATCATTGACTAGTAGGATTACTAGTCTTTGATTTATATCTGACTCCATACCTACTCAGGTTAGTACATCAACACAAGCACAAGCTTAAAAAATTCTATACAAATACTCCTTTCTTTACTATTCCAACACATGATATAATAGATAATACAATTACTCATGATTTTTAGCTTAAGAAAATAAATTTTCCTACTCATATTACTTATCTGAATTTTATGGAAAATATGTTAAGGATTCTCACAGTCCTCCTAATTTTAAGCCAACACTCTACCTGAATACTCCTAAGCCACTCGTATATATCAATGGAACAGTTCCAGGAATTTGTAGATGAATCCCTTATCTATTTGAGTCTCTCAAGGAGCATCCTGCTTGACTATTTGGGCTCTAACCAATCTTTCTCTCCAACTGGTTATCACTAAGAACTATAACCTTTCTCTACCACAACATTTTCCCATACAGAACCAGTTACATGGAATTTATCTCCATCCATCATTCTTTCTAGTCTATATTCTTTATTTTCTTATTCAATTCTTTCAAGAAGAAGAAAAAGAAAAATGAATACTTTTTCCATTTTTTTTCTTTTTTGTTTTTGTCCCATATTGTCATAATCAATTCCAATTGTGCCCCCGACAATTATGATTTAGTCCAATTGATAATCCTTAACACATTTTGAAGAACATTTTTCATAAATAAATTAAAAAACAAAAAAACTTTCCTTTTTTTAAGCAAAAGATACAACTAAATAACCTTGACATTGACTAGTCTTCACTAGATTTGAACTTTCCAATTCACATTTAAACTAAAAAAAGTCTTTAACT
Organism: Pinus albicaulis; assembly: GCA_034641835.2. Classification (NCBI taxonomy): domain Eukaryota; kingdom Viridiplantae; phylum Streptophyta; class Pinopsida; order Pinales; family Pinaceae; genus Pinus; species Pinus albicaulis. The sequence goes on along the minus strand of CM076582.1, from coordinate 835,165,289 downwards.
TGAGCAGCTAACTAGGGATATTACATCTCTCCCCCCCACAAAGGAACACCATCCTCAGTGTTCAAAATTCCATTCTTCTTTGAAATAACATTTGGAAGGCCTCTTTAATTTTTTCTTCCAATTCCCAAGTGGCCTCCTCAAGGCCAATGTGCTTCCACTGCAAATTTAATTGAAAAATGATTCTTTTTAGAAGAGTGATTTCCCTTCAATCCAAGATATTTATAGGTTCAATTTGGAAATTTCCTTCCAATTAAACCTGTATCACATGCCAGTTAATCACATGATTAGGATATGCTATATATAATTTTACCAAGAAGATATTGAATACATTGTGTGCATTAATATGAGCTAGAATAGCTAATTGGTAATCCATTGGTCCAATTCGGGCTAGTATCTCAAATGGCCTACAATATCAGGAAGCCATATTCATATAACTCGCTAATTTAAGGGAACTTTTCTTAGGTTTCACTTTTAAGTACATCACCAAGAAATCAATCCTTTTAGATCAACAGAGCTCTTATGTTTGTTCTGAGATTATTTTAAATTTTATTTAATTTTTTAAATATTTTCTCCATTTCCTGCAATATGTCAGGTAGTGTTGAGATTGAAAAAAGATAATGAGCTTAGTGGAAAGAATTCGCCTTCACTAAGTGGGCCCGCAGGCTATTTTTGGCGCAAACTCTATTTTTAGACTATGTCTATTTTTAGACATATGGATCATGTTCTATGAGTTGCAGGATGATATTTGTGGATGGTTGGTCAAGTCGGAAAAAATAGATGGACTTCTACTTTTATACATACTAGGCGGAATCTATTTTTAGATTGCCAGTCTAAAAATAGATATGTCGAATATTATTGGCTCTTAATAATATTTAGACTCTAAACATTATCTTGTTCTCTTGGAGCACTTCAGTTAAGTGCACAGATGTGGCACATGCAGCTGAAAAAAGGAATTATGCTATTCCTGAGGGTTTAGTGGAGATATTTCATGGAGACTTCAGTTAGAACTTAGGTGACAGAGTTTGGTGGAGTTGATTGAGGAAGTTAGTGGAGTTGTATTCAGTTTAACTCAGTTAAAAATAGTTGAGCTAGTTGTATCTAGTCCAACTGATTGATACACTAGTGAGAGTGGTGTGAATTAATTATTAATTAATTCACTAATTATTAAATCATAAATCAACTAAAGAATACATCAATTAACTTCAGTGCATGGACAGTTTCAGTGGAGACCAGTGGAGAGGTAGGTGAAAGAGCAAGTGTGACTATCAGTTGTGACTATACTGGTGCATGAGTTTGCACCACACATTGATGGAGATTCCAATGAGGATTGTGCAGTGCATACCAGAGGGATTCGAACTCAGATTGGGTCATTATTCATCTTGGATTGCGCAGTAGAGGTAGGCCAACAGGTGGAGCAGATTGGAGCATGTGTTTTGCTAGATCTAAGCTTGTGTAGTGTGTAACAATTGGAGATTGTACTGAGAGCTTGTGAGTAGTTTTTACAATGATTGTTACATGATCTCTATCATTATAATATATATATAGTTGGGGGTTTTCAGCTTTAATATTTCCCATAAATACTGTGTTTATATGTGTGATTGTTTATGGTTTTAAAGTGCGCATGCAATTGTTTATATTTTCGCAATTAATGATCAATAGTAGAAGAGGTTATGTATTATGCATGAAGCTCAAATAGTGTGTGAGCAAGATAATATCGGTGAATAATTTAACAGTTATTCAAATTTTTACATGGTAACATAGGGATATTGATCATTGGAGCAATTGCAAAACATTGAAGCGGTTGAGTTTTGTGCTGGTGGAATTCGAATTTGCAGTAGTGTTTTCTTGGTGTCGAAGTTGAGATGTCTTTCAACGTATTACGATTGGAGTATGCCCTTGAGGGCAGCTCAAATTATATTTCATGGAAGGACAGGATGGAGGCGGTGCTGGATGACAATGGGTTGAAGGAGTTCATAGATGCAGAAATTCCAAAGCCTACTTCTAGTGATGCTGTCGTAATTGACACATGGAAAAATAAGACAGCAAAGTGTCGAAGGATTATGTTGGAAGGTGTGAAGGATCACATATTATATAGCCTTCATGGTAAGGCTTCTCCATTATTGATGTGGAAAGCTTTGAGATATTTATTCCAAAGCAAGAGCGACCAGAGGAAGTTGGAGCTCAACGATAAACTCAGAAACATAAAGATGGAGAAAGGCGACAGTATGTCCAAGTACCTCACGAAGTTCATCCAATGCAGGGATGAGATGGGAAGTGTAGGGGTGATTGTATATGACAAGGAATTGGTGAGCTTGGCTCTCCTTGGGCTTCTGAAGAGTTGACATTCCTGATGAATCTTTTGAAGAGTTCACATTTCTGAGAGTACCAGGGATGGATCTTCATCAAGGAACTCTAATGAAGAGAATTGTGCTTTGGCTGCCAAAGCAAATAAGGGGAAGAGAAAAAAAGCTTCTCATTCTAGTGCGAAAGGCAAGAAGCAGGACATGTCCAAGGTGAAGTGCTTTCACTGTGACCAACACGGACATTATGCCACAAATTGTCCGCAGCAGAAGAAAAATAAGCAGGCTGCTGGATCTGCAGCTGGAGAGGCCTTAGCCTCGCAGTTTGAGCTGGATTTTTCACTGATGGCATGCTTGGTCTCAAGTGTGATGGGTTCAGTGTGGTTTCTAGACAGTGGTGTGTCTTTTCACATGACAGGAGATCGATATTTGTTTACTGATCTGGATGAGAAAGATCTTGGAGTGCACATTGAGATGGGCGATGATGGTAGATACAGTGCGACCGGTATCAGTGCCATTTCCTTTGAGAGGGACTCTGGTAAACCCTTCATATTGAAGGAAGTGATGCATGTTCCAGGATTGAAGAAGAATCTTATCTCTGTGGCAATGTTAGAAGACAAGGGATATGATGTTGTCTTTAGCGAGGGAAAGGCTTTCCTACGCAGCAAGGCAACTGGTGAGACCCGGAGGATAGGGGTTCGAGTTAAGAACCTTTATCAATTGCAGGTAGATGGCTGTGCAGCAATGGCAGGCAAGGCAGAAGGAGTGGTGAACCGGGATGATGGTGATTTTTGGCACCAGAGACTGGGCCACCTTCACAATGGAGCTTTGAAGATACTGTAGCAGATTTCTATTGGGCTTTCTAAGGGTACTCTTGTGCAGTCAGATCAGTGCAAGGGATTTACCTTGGGAAAATTTGTGAAAGCCACCTTTCACGAGAAGGATAGTCACGCCATGACGATCCTTGAGAGAATTCACACATACGTGTGTGGACCTTTCTCAGCATATTTGACAACAAAGCATAGGCATTATGTGATATTTGTTGATGATTTTTCTTGTAAGTGCTGGATCTTCTTTGTGCAAAAGAAGAGCGAGACATAGTCAAAGTTCTATGAGTTCAAGGCAGTGGTTGAGAAAGAATCGGGGAAGCAGGTGAAGGCTCTTAGGAGCGAAAATGGTGGTGAATTCATCTCTGGCGAATTCAAGGAATTTTGCAGCGCAGAAGGAATTCAAAGAGAGCTCATAGCACCTCATAACCCATAGCAGAATGGGGTTTCTGAGCAGAAGAACAGAACGATCGTGGGTGTTGCACGGGCGATGTTGCATGATCAGGGCCTACCCATTCACTTGTGGACGGAGGCATGAAATACTGCAGTATATGTGCAAAAGCGTTATCCTCACAAGATACTTGGCATGAGTACACCCGAGGAGGCATTTTCTAGTAAGAGGCCTGATATTTCCCATTTGAGGATTTTTGGTTCACCTGTTTACATTCATGTGACGAAGGATCCCAGGAAGAAGCTGGAGCTGACTGCGAAAGTTGGGATATTTTTGGGGTACATTGATACGCCCCACAACTATCGTGTGTATTTTCCAGACAGTCGGAAGACTACTGTGCGACGGGATATCAAATTTCAGGAGGAGAAAGCCATGAAGTGTTCGCTTGAGACGGAGCCACACTTGCATGCAGATGAGGAGCTATTAGTTCCTAAGGATGAGCCTCAGGATGTGGATCAGCCACAAGAGGAGGTTCATGGAGTGGAAGAGACCACTCAGGCAGCACGAACCATCAGAAGGCGGAAGCGCACTACAGAAGTTGAGCGACTAGCTCAAGATGCAGAGAAGGTTGTAGGAGCACCTACATCACAGCGCAGATAGACGCAGTCACCTGACCGGTATACTGGATACATGGCTCTTATGAGCAAGTGTATCATGATAGAGCCATCCTCTTTCGAGGAAGCTATGGAGGATCCCACATGGGTAGATTCCATGGTGGAAGAGTATGATTCGATTGTCAGAAACAGTGCATGGGAGATTGTCCCGAGACCGGAAGGTAAATTAATGGTGGGTTTGAGATGGATCTACAAAGTGCAGCAGGTAGCTAACGGGAGTGTGGAGAAGTATAAGGAAAGATTTTTTGCCTGAGGCTTTTCACAAATTGAGGGGATAGATTATGATCAGACCTTTGCACCTGTCGCAAGGTATTCTTCCATACGGACGATTCTTGCTCTCTCAACACAGATGGGGTGGCACATTCGTCAGATGGATGTGAAAACTACATTCCTCAACGGATTCATTGAGGAGGAGGTGTACATAGAGCAGCCCGAAGGTTTCAAGATATTCAACAGTGAGTCGCATGTGTGCAGGCTCAAGAGAGCGTTATATGGGTTGAAACAAGCACCTCATGCTTGGTACACACGGATAGATAGTTATTTCACTGGACTTGGATTCTCCAAGAGTGAGGCAGATCCAAACCTATACCAGATAATGGTGGAGGGTAAGTTGCTGATCATTGTACTTTATGTATATGATTTGATTTTGACAGGTGATGAGCTGTTGATACTCTCATGCAAGGAGGATCTTGCAAAAGAGTTTGAGATGAAGGACTTGGGCCTCCTTCATTATTTCCTAGGATTTGAATTTGGCAGCGTAGTGGTGGACTGTTTGTTTCTCAAGGTAAGTATGCCTGGGAGATACTGGATAAGTTCAACATGCATGGCTGCAAGCCTATTGATACTCCTCTTCCTGGTGGATGGAGGAAGGAGGATGCTACTTCAGTGGAGGTAGTGGATGCCACTGTTTCTCGACAGTTGGTGGGGTCTCTTATGTATCTGGTCAATACACGACCCGACATATGCTATGTTGTTAACCAACTTTCACAAGCTATTGTTAAGCATACCAAGCTCTTTTGGAAGGCGGGGAAGCATGTATTGAGATATCTCAGAGGCACATCGGGATATGCATTATGGTACAGACAATCGGATGAGGTGAAGCTATGTGGCTTCACGGATGCAGATTGGGCGGGGAGCCCAACAGACAAAAAGAGCACATCTGGAGGGATTTTCAGTATCGGGTCAACAGTAGTTTCTTGGTACAGTAGGAAGAAGAGATCTGTGGCACTTAGTTCAGCAGACGCCGAGTATATGGCAGAAATTCTGGCTGCATGCGAGGCTATATGGATGAGGAAGATCCTGGTCGGGTTGTTCGGTTCACACTTGGATCCTACTGTGATTTATTGTGATAATCAGAGTTGCATCAAAATTTCGGTTAATCTAGTATTTAATGATAGATATAAACACATTGACATCTGGTATCATCATATCATATATTGTGTGCAGTGGAAGATCATGTTACTTTCATACATTCCCACGGAGGATCAGGATGCTGATATCTTGACGAAGGCGCTCACCAGGAGAAAATTCGAATACCACAGGGGCAAGATAGGGGTTGCAAATAATCCTTATCTTTTTGAGAGGGAGTGTTGATATTGCAACAAGATGATGAGCTTAGTGGAAATAAGTCGCCTTCACTAAGTGGGCCCGCAGGCTATTTTTGGCGCAAAGTCTATTTTTAGACTATGTCTATTTTAAGACATATGGATCATGTTCTATGAGTTGCAGGATGCTATTTTTGGATGTTTGGTCAAGTCGGAAAAAATATATGGACTTCTATTTTTAGACATACTGGGCGGAATCTATTTTTATATTGCCAGTCTAAAAATAGATATGTCGAATATTATTAGCTCTTAATAATATTTAGACTCTAAACATTATCTTATTCTCTTGGAGCACTTCAGTTAAGTGCATAGATGTGGCACATGCAGCTGAAAGAAGGAATTATGCTATTCCTAAGGGTTTAGTGGAGCTATTGCATGGATACTTCAGATAGAACTCAGGTGACAGAGTTTGGTGGAGTGATTGACGAAGTTAGTGGAGTTGTATTCAGTTTAACTCAATTAAACATAGTTGAGCTAGTTGTATCTAGTATAACTGATTGATACACTAGTGAGAGTGATGTGAATTAATTATTAATTAATTCACTAATTATTAACTCATAGATCAATTAAATAATACATCAGTTAACTTCAGTGCATGGACAGTTTCAATGGAGACCAGTGGAGAGGTAGGTGAAAGAGCAAGTGTGACTATCAGTTGTGACTATACTAGTGCATGAGTTTGCACCACACATTGATGGAGATGCCAATGAGGATTGTTTAGTGCATACCAGAGGGATTCAAACTCATTTTGGGTCATTATTCATCTTGGATTGTGAGGTAGAGGCAGGCTAACAGGTGGAGCATATTGGAGCATGTGTTTTGCTAGATCTGAGCTTGTGTAGTGTGTAACAATTGGAGATTGTACTGAGAGCTTGTGAGGAGTTTGTAAAATGATTGTTACATGCTCTCTATCATTATAATATACAGATATTTGGGGGTTTTTCATCTTTAATCTTTCCCATAAATACTGTGTTTCTATGTGTGATTGTTTATGGTTTTAAAGTGCGCATGCGATTGTTTATATTTCCGCAATTAATGATCAATAGTAGAAGAGGTTATGTATTATGCATGAAGCTCAAATAGTGTGTGATCAGGATAATCTCGGTGAATAATTTAATATTTATTCAAATTTCTACATGGTATCAGAGGGATATTGATCATTGGAGAAATTGAAAAACATTGAAGCGGTTGAGTTTTGTGCTGGTGGAATTCGAATTTGTAGCAGTGTTTTCTTGGTGTCGAAGTTCAGATGTCTTTCAACGGATTGTGATTGGAGTATGCCCTTGAGGGCAGCTTGAATTATATTACATGGAAGGATAGGATGGAGGCGGTGCTGGATGACAATGGGTTGAAGGAGTTCATAGATGTAGAAATTCCAAAGCCTACTTCTAGTGATGCTGTCGTACTTGATGCATGGCAAAAGAAGACATCAAAATGTCGAAGGATTATGTTGGAAGGTGTGAAGGATCACATAGTATCCAACCTTCATGGTAAGGCTTCTCCATTCTTGATGTGGAAAGCTTTGACATATTTATTCCAAAGCAAGAGCGACCAGAGGAAGTTGGCGCTCAAGGATAAACTCAGAAACATAAATATGGAGAAAGGCGACAGTATGCCCAAGTACCTCACGAAGTTCATCCAATGCAGGGATGAGATGGGAAGTGTGGGGGTGACTGTAGATGATGATTACTTGGTGAGCTTGGCTCTCCTTGGGCTTCCGAAGAGTTGGCATTCCTATCAGGACTCTATCAATGGTCGAGAGAAATTGCCAGGATGGGAGTGACTTTGGTCGGATCTTGTGCAAGAGGAGATAAGGCGAAGTACCAGGGATGGATCTTCATCAAGGAACTCTAATGAAGAGAAGTGTTCTTTGGATTCCAAATCAAAGAAGGGGAAAAGCAAGAAATCTTCTCATTCCGGTGCGAAAGGCAAGAAGCAGGACATGTCCAAGGTGAAGTGATTCAACTGTCACCAACACGGACATTATGCCACAAATTGTCTGCAGAAGAAGAAAAATAAGTAAGCTGCTGGATCTACAGCTGGAGAGGCCTTAGCCTCGCAATTTGAGCTATATTTTTTGCTGATGGCATGCTTGGTCTCAAGTGTGATGGGTTCAGTGTGGTTTCTGGACAGTGGTGCGTCTTTTCACATGACAGGAGATCGAGATTTGTTTACTGATCTGGATGAGAAAGATATTGGAGTGCACATCGAGATGGGCGATGATGGTAGATACAATGTGACCGGTATCAGTACCATTTCCTTTGAGAGGGAGTCTGGTAAACCATTCATATTGAAGGAAGTGATGCATGTTCCAGGACTGAAGAAGAATCTTATCTCTATGGCGATGTTAGAAGACAAGGGATATGATGTTATCTTTAGCGAGGGAAAGGATTTCCTGTGCAGCAAGGCAACTGGTGAGACCCGGAGGATAGGGGTTCAAGTTAGAACCTTTATCAATTGCAGGTGGATGGCTGCGCAATAATGGCAGGCAAGGCAGAAGGAGTGGTGAGCAGGGATGATGGCGAGTTGTGGCACTAGAGATTGGGCCACCTTCACCATGGAGCTTTGAAGATAATGAGTAGATTTCTATTGGGCTTCCTAAGGGTACTCTTGCATAGTCAGATCAATGCAAGGGATGTACCTTGGGAAAATTTTTGAAAGCCACCTTTCACGAGAAGGATATTCGTGCCACGATGATCCTTGAGAGAATTCACACAAACGTGTGTGGACCTTTCTCAGCAGCTTCGATAGCAAAGCACAGGTATTATGTGATATTTCTTGATGATTTTTCTCGTAAGTGCTGGATCTTCTTCATGCAGAAGAAGAGCTAGACATACTCAAATTTCTATGAGTTCAAGGCACTGGTTGAGAAAGAATCGGGGAAGCAGGTGAAGGCTCTTAGGAGCGAAAATGGTGGTGAATTCATCTCTGGTGAATTCAAGGACTTTTGCAGTGCAGAAGGAATTCGAAGAGAGCTTATAGCACCTCATAACCCACAGCAGAATGGGGTTATTGAGCGAAAGAACAGAACGATCGTGGGTGCTGCACGGGCGATGTTGCATGATCAGGGCCTACCCATTCACTTGTGGGTGGAGGCATGAAATACTGCAGTATATGTGTAGAAACGTTGTCCTCACAAGATACTTGGCATGAGTACACCTGAGGAGGTGTTTTCTGGTAAGAGGCCTGATATTTCCCATTTGAGGATTTTTGGTTCACCTATTTACATTCATGTGACGAAGGATGCCAGGAAGAAGTTTGAGCCGACTGCGAAAGTTGGGATGTTTGTGGGGTACACTGATACGCCCCACAACTATCGTGTGTATTTTCCATACAGTCGCAAGACTGTTGTGTGACGAGATATAAAATTTCAGGACGAGAAAGCCATGAAGTGTTCGCTTGAGAGGGAGCCACACTTGCATGTAGATGAGGAGCTATTAGTTCCTAAGGATGAGCCTCAATATGTGGATCAACCACAAGAGGAGGTTCATGGAGTGGAAGAGACCACTCAAGCAGCGCCAACCATCAGAGGGCGGAAGCACACTATAGAATCTGAGCGACTGGCTCAAGATGCAGAGAAGGTTGTAGGAGCACCTACATCACAACGTAGACAAAGACAGTCACCTAACTGGTATACTAGATACATGGCTCTTATGAGCAAGTTTATCGTGACAGAGCCATCCTATTTCGAGGAAGCTATGGAGGATCCCGCATGGGTAGATGCCATGGTGGAAGAGTATGATTCGATTGTCAGAAACAGTGCATGGGAGATTGTCTCGAGCCCGAAAGGGAAATCAGTGGTGGGTTCGAGATGGATCTACAAAGTGAAGCAGGCAGGTGACGGGAGTGTGGAGAAGTATAAGGCAAGATTTTTTGCCCGAGGCTTTTCACAGATTGAGGGGATCGATTATGAGGAGACCGTTGCACCTATCGCAAGGTATTCTTCCATACGGATGATTCTTGCTCTCTCAGCGCAGATGGGGTGGCACATTCATCAGAAGGATGTGAAGACTAGGTTCCTCAATGGAGTCATTGAGGAGGAGGTGTACATAGAGCATCTCGAAGGTTTTGAGATCTTCAGCAGTGAGTCGCATGTGTGCAGGCTCAAGAGAGCACTGTATGGGTTGAAACAAGCACCTCATGCTTGGTACACATGGATAGACATTTATTTCACCAGACTTGGATTCTCCAAGAGTGAGGCGGATCCGAACCTATACCAGATAATGGTGGAGGGTAAGTTGCTGATCATTGTACTTTATGTAGATGATTTGATTTTGACAGGTAATGAGCTGTTGATACTCTCATGCAAGGAGGATCTTGCAAAAGAGTTTGAGATGAAGGACTTGGGCCTCCTTCATTATTTCCTAGGATTGGAATTTCGCAGCGTAGTGGTGGACTATTTGTTTCTCAGAGTAAGTATGCCCGGGAGATACTGGAGAAGTTCAACATGCATGGCTGCAAGCCTATTGACACTCCTCTTCCTGGTGGATGGAGGAAGGAGGATGCTACTTCATCGGAGGTAGTGGATGCCATTGTTTATCGACAGTTGGTGGGGTCTTTTATGTATCTGGTCAATACATGACCCGACATATGCTATGTTGTTAAACAGCTTTCACAAGCTATTGTTAAGCATACCAAGCTCTTTTGGAAGGCAAGGAAGCATGTATTGAGATATCTCAGAGGCACATCAGGATATGGATTATGGTACAGACAGTCGGATGAGGTGAAGCTATGTGGCTTCACGGATGCAGATTGGACAGGGAGCCCAATAGACAGAAAGAGCACATCTGGAGGGATTTTCAGTATCGGGTCGACAACAGTTTCTTAGTACAGCAGGAAGTAGAGATCCTTGGCACTCAGTTCAGCAGAGGCTGAGTATATGGAAGAAATTTTGGCTGCATGCGAGGCTATATGGATGAGGAAGATCCTGGTCGGGTTGTTCGGTTCACACTTGGATCCTACTGTGATTTATTGTGATAATCAGAGTTGCATCAAACTTTTGGTTAATCTAGTATTTCATGATGGATCTAAACACATTGACATCTGGTATCATCATATCATAGATTATGTGCAGCGGAAGATCATGTTACTTTCATACATTCCCACGGAGGATCAGGATGCTGATATCTTGACAAAGGCGCTCACCAGGAGAAAATTCGAATACCACTGGGGCAGGATAGGGATTGCAGATAATCCTTATCTTGTTGAGAGGGAGTGTTGATATTGCAACAAGATGATGAGCTTAGTGGAAATAAGTCGCCTTCACTAAGTGGGCCGGCAGGCTATTTTTGGCGCAAAGTCTATTTTTAGACTATGTCTATTTTAAGACATATGGATCATGTTCTATGAGTTGCAGGATACTATTTGTGGATGGTTGGTCAAGTCAGAAAAAATAGATGGACTTCTATTTTTATACATACTGGGCGGAATCTATTTTTAGATTGCGAGTCTAAAAATAGATATGTCGAATATTATTAGCTCTTAATAATATTTAGACTCTAAACATTATCTTATTCTCTTGGAGCACTTCATTTAAGTGCACAGATGTGGCACATGCAGCTGACAGAAGGAATTACGCTATTCTTGAGGGTTTAGTGGAGCTATTGCATGGAAGTTTCAGTTAGAACTCAGGTGACAGAGTTTGGTGGAGTTGATTGACGAAGTTAGTGGAGTTGTATTCAATTTAACTCAGTTAAACATAGTTGAGCTAGTTGTATCTAGTCTAACTGATTGATACACTAATGAGAGTGGTGTGAATTAATTATTAATTAATTCACTAATTATTAATCATAAATCAACTAAAGAAAACATCAGTTAACTTCAGTGCATGGACAGTTTCAGTGGAGACCAGTGGAGAGGTAGGTGAAAGAGCAAGTGTGACTATCAGTTGTGACTATACTAGTGCATGCGTTTGCACCACACATTGATGGAGATGCCAATGAGGAGTGTGTAGTGCATACCAGAGGGATTCGAACTTAGGTTGGGTCATTATTCATCTTGGATTGCGCAGTAGAGGCAGGCTAACAGGTGGAGCAGATTGGAGCATGTGTTTTGCTAGATCTGAGCTTGTGTAGTGTGTAACATTTGGAGATTGTACTGAGAGCTTGTGAGGAGGTTGTACAATGATTGTTACATTATCTCTATCATTATAATATACAGATAGTTGGGGTTTTTTCAGCTTCAAGCTTTCCCATAAATACTGTGTTTATATGTGTGATTTTTTATGGTTTTAAAGTGCGCATGCGATTGTTTATATTTCCGCAATTAATCATCAATAGTAGAAGAGGTTATGTATTATGTATGAAGCTCAAATAGTGTGTGATTAGGATAAAATCGGTGAATAATTTAACAGTTATTCAAATTTCTACATGGTATCAGAGGCATATTGATCATTGGAGCAATTGCAAAACATTGAAGCGGTTGAGTTTTGTGCTGGTGGAATTCGAATTTGCAGCATTGTTTTATTGGTGTCGAAGTTGAGATGTCTTTCAACGGATTGCGATTGGAGTATGCCCTTGAGGGCAGCTTGAATTATATTGCATGGAAGGACAAGATGGAGGCGGTGCTGGATGACAATGGGTTGAAGGAGTTCATAGATGCAGAAATTCCAAAGCCTACTTCTAGTGATGCTGCCGTACTTGATGCATGGAAAAAGAAGACATCAAAGTGTCAAAGGATTATGTTGGAAGGTGTGAAAGATCACATAGTATCCAAACTTCATGGTAAGGCTTCTCCATTCTTGATGTGGAAAGCTTTGACAGATTTATTCCAAAGCAATAGCGACCAGAGGAAGTTGGCGCTCAAGGATAAACTCAGAAACATAAAGATGGAGAAAGCTTTCCACATCAAAAATGGAGAAGCCTTACCATGATGTTTGGATACTATGTGATCCTTCACACCTTGATAGATTTATTCCAAAGCAAGAGCGACCAGAGGAAGTTGGCGCTCAAGGATAAACTCAGAAACATAAAGATGGAGAAAGTCGACAGTATGCCCAAGTACCTCATGAAGTTCATCCAATGCAGGGATGAGCTAGGAAGTGTGGGGGTGACTGTAGATGACGAGGAATTGGTGAGCGTGGCTCTCCTTGGGATTCTGAAGAGTTGGCATTCCTATCAGGACTCTGTCAATGGTCGAGAGAAATTGCCAGGATGGGAGCGACTTTGGTCGGATCTTTTGCAAGAGGAGATAAGGCGAAGTACCAGGGATGGATCTTCATCAAGGAACTCTGATGAAGAGAATTTTTATTTGGATGCCAAATCAAATAAGGGGATGTTGGGGTTCCCGTGTTTTGGCAGATTTGGCAATACCAAAAGATGAGACAACATCAAACCACTTTGGGGCCCTAGGATCTAGCCCTCCTGGACCCGGAGAGGGATCTCTCCAATAAAACAAAGAATGGCATGTCTTTGAAGCTCGAGATGAGATATTAGGCTAGGTATGAAGCACAAAGGGGGGTTTTAAATAATTTGGTTGGTTGGTTTTTGGGTTGGTCAGGAGATCATAGACTAAGAAAGTAATGGGAGAAAGGAAACAAAACAGCAGGAGGCTTCAGCAAAGAGGATAGGCTAAGACAGTGCCATCCATTGGGCTATGGAGTCATGAAAGGAAATTACTTGCATCCACTAGCCAAGGCTTTCAAAGGGAAAGTCATCTACACTAAAGGATCTTTTAGGCAGATGGCGGAATGGAACATTAAGGAGAGAAAGTGGAAGAAGGAGAGACAACCAATTTCCTGTCTATAGATCAGGTCAGAGGTCATTTAACTCCAAACCTGCTTGGACATACTCAAAGGCAGCTCTCAAAAAGGGATGAAGGGGTTGCTTATAGATCAAACCAGAGGTCATTTAACTCCAGGTCTGATTTAGCAACTCCAAGGGAAAACAGAGATAAGATTGACGAAGAAACATCCAAGCAGCAAACCCACAAGTTCATACATCAGCCAGCAGGCAATAACATCCACTGCACTGGTTAAACCACATGAATTCGCTCTTAGATAACACATAAAGCTGGAAAACATTAAAGGTAGGGAGAGCAGGAAACATAGGGCACCTATAAAGGGTGAATCCTATGTTATACTTCTGTTGCCTACCAGAAGAACATGAAACATCATGAAAATGTAATAAACAGAGTTAGGAAAAACATCACCAATAGTAATAGACCAGGATCCTGTGAAAAGTTATTTGATTAATGGATGAAAAATCAATCATGTACACTGAGATCAATGGCTAATATAGTCCAGACTTTCTCCTCCCAGTCTATTACATACAACTACTCTGCTACTCCCTCCCACGACTGTTCTAACAGTCAAGAATGAATCCCTCTAATAGCAACTGCCACAGTAAGGCAACAACAACAACAACCTTTACATTATGCTCTCGGGGATTCTTATAGGAGAAGAGGAGGAAAGAGAAGTAGGTGAACAATTACAGGAGTCACATTAAGACGGAATGGTGGAGGAAACCGAGTCCATTCTGCTTAATGGCGTTGTGTTGTACTCTGTAGATTGGTTGGAGACCTTTTTCAGGTCGAGATTGACCTCTGATATGTTCTTTAAGTCCTTACGGTGGTCTGGAACTCTGCTTTTCCATTCTGGAATAAATGAACTGGATGGGAAAACTGCAAGGCCGCTCCATACCTCCATAACTGTTGCCTGACTGTCTTGAATGGGTTTCAATCGGTGTAATTAATCGTTTCAGGGCTCGAGGAGATATGAGGAATGTTGTAGGTAAAATTATTTCCTAGAGTAAATGCGTTCTGCTGATATTAAAATGCGGATATGACCTTTGCGTGCTTAAGTCTTCAAACCGTGCCCTTTCCCTTTGAATGCGGGGTTTAAACATTAACTTCATTAATAACAGGCACCAACCCCCCTTTGAATTCCTTCTACTGGTTCGCTGACAAATGCTGAAATGACCTCTCTATGTTGTCTATGTAATAAAATACACCTATTATAAACCTGGGCAGTAGTGGTGGAGAAGTGCTTTGGAGGCTTGGAGGAACGGTGGCAGAACAGTGGGAACAGTGGAAACAATGAGAAGTGGCGGAAGAAATTATTATAGTGTAAAGGCCCATAGGTTTTTGCTTAAGTGAATCACAAAGGGAAACGGAGAAAAACATTGGAGTGGAGCCACGGATGTGGGACCCGGGCTAAAATGCAATCGCAAATCACAAATCGCAAAAAAGGGAGACGGGAGTGGAGCGGAGTGATAACACAAAGTTTGCGATGCGATGGGGGAAATCCTTTGTAAAACTAAAATATAACGTTTTTCCCGTTTACAAAGGAAAGACCCTTTATTATATGAAAAGGCAGAAGGTATAGTACGGTGGGACCCAAGGGCACAAATCGCAAATCGTAAATGGAGAAAGTGCGACGGTGGAAATCAGCACCAAGCAGAAAACTGCGCTTTGCGCTCTGCGACGGAGAGGAAATGCGATGGGGAAAATGCGATCGGCGGAAAGTGCGATGGCGGCGAGTGCAATAGGCGATCGCATCGCAAATATTTGCGATGGATCAATCAAATACATATAATGAAACTGTGATATGTGATAAGTATGACGGGGGGAATTGCGACGGCGCGATCGGTCGATCGCATCGCAAATATTTGCGACGCGATCAGATCGCATCGCAAATATTTGCGATGGATCTAACGAACACAACCCGCAAAAAATGTGATCTGCGATTTGCGATGGGCACCTTAAGGAGCAACGCTCAGTCACAGCGCTCGGTTGCATGGGGGAAAAAGCTAACGGGGCTGGGAAAAAGGGGCTAAGCCCTTTTATATATGGGGAAGTGGGTTTATAGCACTTTAACGCATTTTAAAGCCTATAAAGGGTAACGATAAGGGAGAAAGGGCATTCTGTGGAAACAAAAGGGTAAGAAGGGAAAAAGAAAGGGGAATAAAGGGGGGCAAGATAGAAGCTAAGTGGGGAGTTGAAATAAGAGGGAAAAGGGGGCCTTTGGAAATTTCTTCACAAACAGAGAGGCTTTATAATAGGAATCAGCATAGGAGAATTTATCAAAGGGTAAAAGACACATGGAGGCTTCAAGGATACTGTGTTTTTCGAGGAAATTCATTCCTTGAAGGCTCAAAAACAATTTAGCCCCCGTTTGCTTACCAAAAAATTTATGGGGGGGGCTAACAGTGGCTCCACATGGGGATGGCTTCCTCTTGAAGGAGTCAAGAATTCAAAAAATGATCTCTTGGTGTAGGCCAGGTGCCTGCTGCTTGAACCATCCATTTATTTCTTTGATCAACTGCCACAAGCTATGAAGACAACATATCAGCAGTAAAATTCTCCCAAACAACTAACTACCCACACTATTGTCCTAACATTTTTCCTTTGGGTGCATTTGGGCTTGCAGACCCTTTACATCATTTTATTTTTATAAAAAAAAAATAAACCTATTCTAAGTCTGCCCTTATTTCTCCATGAGGCCATATTAGACTGTTGGCCTCATACAATTCTCTACCTAATCTACTACCTGTTGGGATTAACCTCTCCAGCAGGTTTCTTCTCTACATTCTAAGACAGAAAACAACTAACTACATGCTCATAGACTGAGCTTTATTGAGCCTTTCCTACCTACCCTACTCTAACTGGGAATCTCTGATGTTCTAGGTGATACAATAATGCCAATGCAGCCAGTCAAGCAGTAACAAAAAAGGATATGAGCACTGGCTACCTATCAGAAATAACCACTGGGTGCTCTGCCTGTGGTCCTTCAAAATTGTGTTCACCATCAGTAGTGACCCTTCCTGATGAAACTGGCCCGTGCTAAGGATCAACACTTAAGTATTTGAGTGCATCAGGGCCTCCACATATTCTGCCACAGGATCAATGAGCATATGATGTGCACTTTCTTCACTTAGGCCTTCCATGATTGGTAGGTTGTTTGCGTCCTGGGCGGTTTCGATTATTGCATTTTCCGCTGCGTCTTCAGAGCAGCTCTTGGGAGCCGGATCGTCTTCTTTTTGCACATCAAACAGCAGTGGAATTTCGTCTCTTTTAGGGGGTGGAAGACTTTCCAAGAATGCTTTTGGGTCTCTGAACTCGTATGAT
This sequence comes from Pinus albicaulis, assembly GCA_034641835.2. NCBI lineage: Eukaryota > Viridiplantae > Streptophyta > Pinopsida > Pinales > Pinaceae > Pinus > Pinus albicaulis. The sequence continues at coordinate 835,148,429 of CM076582.1, read as the reverse complement.
ATCTCTTGTGATTTCAAAAGTTCGAGCTCAGCTTCATACCTCTCAGCCAGCACTTCTAAAAAAAATTTCTTGATCATGGGTCCGCCTTTTGAGATGAGAGGAATAACACCTGGAAGGTCCTCCACCTTATATTCTGCCAAGTCACTAGATATTATATCACGGCATACTGCCATGAAATCTGGAAACATTTTTGCAAACCGTTCAGGGTCTTCCATTAGTGACGTGGCTTGGTCTTCGGCATGGATGATGTTGTACTGTGACATGGTCTCCCAGTGGAGTCACGTGAAACCAAGATAATCAGTGGCCTGCTGATCACCTATGGAGTCTTTTAATCATTCAGGAATTGTGGAGTCGCCAGGTGGATGATTTACAACTTACTGTCCACCACAGTGGTTTACCAAATCAAAGCTAACTGATCTATCCCCAGCGGAGTCGCCATTATGTTGGGGTTCCCATGTTTTGGCATATTTGGCAATACCAAAAGATGAGACAACATCAAACCACTTTGGGGCCCTAGGATCTAGCCCTCTTGGATCCAGAGAGGGATCTCTCCAAATAGAGCAAGAATGATATATATTTGAAAGCTCAAATTGAGATATTAGGCTAGGTATGAAGCACAAATGGGGGGTTTAAATGATTTGGTTGGTTGGTTGCTGGGTTGTTCAGGAGATCATAGACTGAGAAAGTAATGGGAGAAAGGAAAAAAAACAGCAGGAGGCTTCAGCAAAGAGGATAGGCCAAGACAGTGCCATCCATTGGGCTATGGAGTCATGAAAGGAAATTACTTGCATCCACTAGCCAAGGCTTTCAAAGGGCAAGTCATCTACACTAAAGGATCTTTTTAGATAGATGATGGGATGGAACATTAAGGAAGAAAGTGGAAGAAGGAAAGCAACTAATTTCTGTCTATAGATCAGGTCAGAGGTCATTTAACTCCAGACCTGCTTGGACATACTCGAAGGCAGCTCTCGAAGTGGGACAAAGGGGCTGCTTATAGATCGGACCAGAGGTCATTTAACTCCAAGTATGCTTTAGCAACTCCAAGGGAAAACAGAGATAAGATTGACGAAGAAACATCCAAGCAGCAAACCCACAAGTTCATACATCAGCCAGCAGGAAATAACATCCACTGCACTGGTTAAACCACATGAATTCGCTCTTAGATAACACATAAAGCAGAAAACATTACAGGTAGGGAGAGCAGGAAACATAGGGCACCTAGCAAGGGTGAATCCTGTGTTATACTTCTGTTTCCTACCAGAAGAACATGAAACAGTATGAAAATGTAATAAACAGAGTTAGGAAAAACATCACCAATAGTAATAGACCAGGATCCTGTGAAATGTGCTTTGATTAATTGATGCAAAACCAGTCATGTACAATAAGCTCAATGGCTAATACAATCCAAACTTTCTCCTCCCAGCCTACTACATACAACTACTCTGCTACTCCCTCCCACGACTGTTCTAACAGTCAAGAATGAATCCCTCTAACAGCAACTGCCACAGCAAGGCAACAACATCCCTTTACATTATGTTCTCGGGGATTCTTATAGGAGAAGAGGAAGAAACAGAAGTAGGTGAACAATTAAATGAGTCTCATTAAGACGGAATGGTGGAGGAAACCGAGTCCATTCTGCTTAATGGCGTTGTGCTGTACTCTGTAGATTGGTTGGAGACGTTTGTCAGGTCGAGATTGACCTCTGATATGTTCTTTAAGTCCTTACGGCGGTCTGGAAATCTGCGTTACCATTATGGAATAAATGAACTAGATGGGAAAACTGCAAGGCCGCTCCATACCTCCATAACTGCTGCTTGATTGTCTTGAATGGGTTTCAGTCGGTGTAATTAATCGTTTCAGGGCTCGAGGAGATATGAGGAATGCTGTAGGTAAACGTCTTTCCTGGAGGAAATGTGTTCTGCTGATATTAAAATGCGGATATGACCTTTGCATGCTTAAGTCTTCAAAACGTGCGCTTTCCCTTTGAATGCGGGGTTTAAACATTAACTTCATTAATAACAGGCACCAACCCCCCTTTTAATTCCTTCTGCTGGTCCACTGACAAATGCTGAAACGGCCTCTCTGTGCTGTCTGCGTAATAAAATAGACCTGTTATAAACCTGGGCAGTAGTGGTGGAGAAGTGCTTTGGAGGCCCGGAGGAATGGTGGCAGAACAGTGGGAACAACAGAAACAATGAGAAGTGGAGGAAGAAATGATTATAGTGTAAAGGCCCAAAGGTTTTCTCTTAAGTGAATCACAAAGGGAAACGGAGAAAAACAATGGAGTGGAGCCACGGATGTGGGACCCGGGCTAAAACGCAATCGCAAATTGCAAATCGCAAAAAAGGGAGACGGGAGTGGAGCGGAGTGATAACACAAAGTTTGCGATGCGATGGGGGAAATCCTTTGTAAAACTAAAATATAACGTTTTTCCCGTTTACAAAGGGAAGACCCTTTATTATATGAAAAGGCAGAAGGTATAGTACGGTGGGACCCAAGGGCGCAGATCGCAAATCGCAAATGGAGAAAGTGCGACGGCGGAAATTAGCACCAAGGAGAAAACTGCGCTTTGCGCTCTGCGACGGAGCAGAAATGCGATGGGGAAAATGCGATCGGCGGAAAGTGCGATGGCGGCGAGTGCGACAGGCGATCGCATCGCAGATATTTGCGACGCGATCAGATCACATCGCAACTATTTTCGATGGATCAATCGAATACATATAATGAAACTACGATATGCGACATGTACGACGGGCGAAATTGCGACGACGCGATCGGTTGATCGCATCGCAAATATTTGCAACGCAATCAGATCACATCGCAAATATTTGCGATGGATCTAACGAACACAACCCGCAAAAAATGCGATCTGCGATTTGCGATGGGCGCCTTAAGGAGCAGCGCTGAGTCACAGCACTCGGTTACATGGGGGAAAAAGCTAACGGAGCTGGGAAAAGGGGCTAAGCCCTTTTATATGTGGGGAAGTGGGTTTATAGCACTTTAACGGATTTTAAAGCCTATAAAGGGTAACGATAAGGGATAAAGGGGATTCTGGGGAAACAAAAGGGTAAGAAGGGAAAAAGAAAGGGGAATAAAGGGGGGCAAGATAGAAGCTAAGTGAGGGGTTGAAATAAGAGGGAAAAGGGGGCCTTTGGGCATTTCTTCACAAACAGAGAGGCTTTATAATAGGAATCAGCAGAGGGGAATTTATCAAAGGGTAAAAGACACATGGAGGCTTCAAGGAGACTGTGTTTTCAGAGGAAATGCATTCCTTGAAGGCTCAAAAACAATTTAGCCCCCGTTTGGTTGCCAAAAAATTTATAGGGGGTGCTAACAGTGGCTCCACATGGGGATGGCTTCCTCTTGAAGGAGTCAAGAATTCAGAAAATGATCTCTTGGTGTAGGCCAGGTGCCTTCTGCTTGAACCATCCATTTCTTTCTTTGATCAGCTGCCACAAGCTATGAAGACAACATATCAGCAGTAAAATTCTCCCAAACAACTACCTACCCACACTATAGTCCTAACATTTTTCCTTTGGGTGCATTTGGGCTTGCAGACCCTTTACATAATTTTATTTTTATAAATAGAAAATAAACCTATTCTAAGTCTGCCCTTATTTCTTCATGAGGCCAGATTAGATTGTTGGCCTCATACAATTCTCTACCTAATCTACTACTTGTTGGGATTAACCTGTCCAGCAGGTTTCTTCTCTACATTCTAAGACAGAAAACAACTAACTACATGCTCATAGACTAAGCTTTATTGAGCCTTTCCTACCTACCATACTCTAACTGGGAATCTCTGATGTTCTAGGTGATACAATAATGCCAATGCAGCCAGTCAAGTAGTAACAAAAAAGGATATGAGCACTGGCTTCCTGTCAGAGATAACCACTGGGTGCTCTGCCTATGGTCCTTCAAAATTGTGGTCACCATCAATAGTGACCCTTCCTGATGAAACTGGCCCGTGCTAAGGATCAACGCTGGAGTATTTGAGCGCATCAAGGCCTCCACGTATTCTGCCACAGGATCAATGAGCATATGATGTGCACTTTCTTCACTTAGGCCTTCCATGATTGGTAGGTTGTTTGCGTCCTGGGCGGTTTTGATTATTGCATTTTCTGTTGCATCTTCAGAGCGGCTCTTGGGAGTCGGATCGTCTTCTTCTTGCACATCAAATAGCAGAAAAATTTCTTCTCTTTTAGGGGGCGGGAGACTTTCCAAGAATTATTTTGGGTCTCTGAACTCGTATGATATCTCTTGTGATTTCAAAATTTCGAGCTCAACTTCATACCTCTCAGCCAGCACTTCTAAAAAAAAATTCTTGATCACGGGTCCACCTTTTGAGCTGAGAGGAATAACCCCTAGAAGGTCCTCCACCTTATATTCTGCCAAGTCACTAGATATTATATCACGGCATACTGCCATGAAATTTGGAAACATTTCTGCAAACCATTCAGGGTCTTCCATTAGTGACGTGGCTTGGTCTTCGGCATGGATGATGTTGTACTGCGACATGGTCTCCCAGTGGAGTCACATGAAACCAAGATATTCAGTGGCCTGTTAATCACCTATGGAGTATTTTAATCATTCAGGAATTGTGGAGTCACCAGGTGGATGATTTACAACTTACTGTCCACCACAGTGGTTTACCAAATCAAAGCTGACTGATCTATCCCCAGCGGAGTCGCCATTATGTTGGGGTTCCCATGTTTTGGCAGATTTGGCAATACCAAAAGATGAGACAACATCAAACCACTTTGGGGCCCTGGGATCTAGCCCTCCTGGACCCGAAGAGGGATCTCTCCAATAAAACAAAGAATTGTATGTCTTTGAAGCTCGAGATGAGATATTAGGCTAGGTATGAAGCACAAAGGGGGGTTTTAAATAATTTGGTTGGTTGGTTGCTGGGTTGGTCAGGAGATCATAGACTGAGAAAGTAATGGGAGAAAGGAAACAAAACAGCAGAAGGCTTCAGCAAAGGGGATAGGCCAAGACAGTGCCATCCATTGGGCTATGGAGTCATGAAAGGAAATTATTTGCATCCACTAGCCAAGGCTTTCAAAGGGCAAGTCATCTACACTAAAGGATATTTTAGGCAGATGGTGGAATGGAACATTAAGGAGACAAAGTGGAAGAAGGAGAGACAACCAATTTCCTGTCTATAGATCAGGTCAGAGGTCATTTAACTCCAGACCTGCTTGGACATACTCAAAGGCAGCTCTCAAAAAGGGACGAAGGGGCTGCTTATACATCAGACCAGAGGTCATTTAACTCCAGGTCTGCTTTAGCAACTCCAAGGGAAAACAGAGATAAGATTGAAAAAGAAACATCCAAGCAGCAAACCCACAAGTTCATACATCAGCCAGTAGGCAATAACATCCACTGCACTGGTTAAACCACATGAATATACTCTTAGATAACACATAAAGCAGAAAACATTAAAGGTAGGGAGAGCAGGAAACATAGGGCACCTATAAAGGGTGAATCCTATGTTATACTTCTGTTGCCTACCAGAAGAACATGAAACATCATGAAAATGTAATAAACAGAGTTAGGAAAAACATCACCAATAGTAATAGACCAGGATCCTGTGAAAAGTGCTTTGATTAATTGATGCAAAACCAGTCATGTACACTGAGCTCAATGGCTAATACAGTCCAGACTTTCTCCTCCCAGCCTATTACATACAACTACTCTGCTACTCCCTCCCACGATTGTTCTAACAGTCAAGAATGAATCCCTCTAACAGAAACTGCCACAGCAAGGCAACAACAACAGAAACCTTTACATTATGTTCTCGGGGATTCTTATAGGAGAAGAGGAGGAAACAGAAGTAGGTGAACAATTACATGAGTCACATTAAGACGGAATGGTGGAGGAAACTGAGTCCATTCTGCTTAATGGCATTGTGCTATACTCTGTAGATTGGTTGGAGACGTTTGTCAGGTCGAGATTGACCTCTGATATGTTCTTTAAGTCCTTACGGCGGTCTGGAACTCTGCGTTTCCATTCTGGAATAAATGAACTGGATGGGAAAACTGCAAGGCCGCTCCATACCTCCATAACTTCTGTCTGACTGTCTTGAATGGGCTTTAGTCGGTGTAATTAATTGTTTCAGGGCTCGCCGAGATATGAGGAATGTTGTAGGTAAACGTCTTTCCTGGAGGAAATGCGTTCTGCTGATATTAAAATGCGGATATGAACTTTGTGTGCTTAAGTCTTCAAACCATGCCCTTTCCCTTTGAATGCGGGGTTTAAACATTAACTTCATTAATAATAGGCACCAACCCCCCTTTGAATTCCTTCTGCTGGTCTGCTCACAAATGTTGAAACGGCCTCTCTGTGCTGTCTGCATAATAAAATACACCTGTTATAAACCTGGGTAGTAGTGGTGGAGAAGTTCTTTAGAGGCCCGGAGGAACGATGGAAGAACAGTGGGAACAACGGAAACAATAAGTGGCAGAAGAAATGATTATAGTGTAAAGGCCCAAAGGTTTTCGCTTAAGTGAGTCACAAAGGGAAATGGAGAAAAACAGTGGAGCGGAGCCACGGATGTGGGACCCGGGCTAAAACGCAATCGCAAATCGCAAATCGCAAAAAAGGGAGATGGAAGTGGAGTGGAGTGATAACACAAAGTTTGCGATGCGATGGGGGAAATCCTTTGTAAAACTAAAATATAACGTTTTTCCCATTTACAAAGGGAAGACCCTTTATTATATGAAAAGGCAGAAGGTATAGTATGGTGGGACCCAAGGGCGCAGATAGCAAATCGCAAATGGAGAAAGTGCGACGACGGAAATCAGCACCAAGCAGAAAACTGCGCTTTGCGCTCTGCGACGAAGCAGAAATGCGATGGGGAAAATGCGATCGGCAGAAAGTGTGATGGCGGCGAGTGCGACAGGCGATCACATCGCAAATATTTTCAACGCGATCATATCGCATCGCAAATATTTGCGATGGATCAATTGAATACATATAATGAAACTGTGATATGCGACAAGTACGACGGGCAGAATTGCGACGGCGCGATCGGTCGATCGCATCGCAAATATTTGCGACGTGATCAGATCACATCACAAATATTTACGATGGATCTAACGAACACAACCTGCAAAAAGTGCGATCTGCGATTTGCGATGGGCACTTTAAGGAGCAGCGCTTAGTCACAGCGCTCGGTTACATGGGGGAAAAAGCTAACGGGGCTAGGGAAAAGGGGCTAAGCCCTTTTATATATGGGGAAGTGGGTTTATAGCACTTTAACGGATTTTAAAGCCTATAAAGGGTAACGATAAGGGAGAAAGGGGATTCTGGGGAAACAAAAGGGTAAGAAGGGAAAAAGAAAGGGGAATAAAGGGGGGCAAGATAGAGGCTAAGTGGGGGGTTGAAATAAGAGGGAAAAGGGGGCCTTTGGGAATTTCTTCACAAACAGAGAGGCTTTATAATAGGAATCAGCAGAGGGGAATTTATCAAAGGGTAAAAGACACATGGAGGCTTCAAGTAGACTGTGTTTTCAAAGGAAATGCATTCCTTTAAGGCTCAAAAACAATTTAGCCCCCGTTTTCTTGACAAAAAATTTATAAGGGGGGCTAACAGGGGAAAAGCAAGAAATCTTCTCATTCCGATGAGAAAGGCAAGAAGCAGGACATGTCCAAGGTGAAGTGCTTTCACTGTCACCAACATGGACATTATGCCACAAATTGTCCGCAGAAAAAGAAAAATAAGCAAGCTACTGGATCTGCAGCTGGAGAGGCCTTAGCCTCGCAATTTGAGCTATATTTTTCACTGATGGCATGCTTAGTCTCAAGTGTGATGGGTTCAGTGTGGTTTCTAGACAGTGGTGTGTCTTTTCACATGACAGGAGATCGATATTTGTTTACTGATCTGGATGAGAAATATCTTGGAGTGCACATCGAGATGGGCAATGATAGTAGATACAGTGCGACCGGTATCGGTACCATTTCCTTTGAGAGGGAGTCTGGTAAACCCTTCATATTGAAGAAAGTGATGCATGTTCCAGGACTGAAGAAGAATCTTATCTCTGTGGCGATGTTAAAAGACAAGGGATATGATGTTGTCTTTAGCGAGGGAAAGGCTTTCCTGCGAAGCAAGGCAACTGGTGAGACCCGGAGGATAGGGGTTCGAGTTAAGAACCTTTATCAATTGCAGGTAGATGGATGCGCAGCAATGGCAGGCAAGGCAGAAGGAGTGGTGAGCCGGGATGATGGCGAGTTGTGGCACCAGAGATTGGGCCACTTTCACCATGGAGCTTTGAAGATAATGAGCAGATTTCTATTGGGCTTCCTAAGGGTACTCTTGCGTAGTCAGATCAATGCAAGGGATGTACCTTGGGAAAATTTGTGAAAGCCACCTTTCACGAGAAGGATAGTCGCGCCACGACGATCCTTGAGAGAATTCACACAGACGTGTGTGGACCTTTCTCAGCAACTTCGACAGCAAAGCACAGGTATTATGTGATATTTCTTGATGATTTTTCTCTTAAGTGCTGGATCTTCTTCATGCAGAAGAAGAGCGAGACATACTCAAATTTCTGTGAGTTCAAGGCATTGGTTGAGAAAGAATCAGGGAAGCAGGTGAAGGCTCCTAGGAGTGACAATGGTGGTGAATTCATCTCTGGTGAATTCAAGGAATTTTGCAGCGCAGAATGAATTTGAAGAGAGCTCATAGCACCTCATAACCCACAGTAGAATGGGGTTGCTGAGCGAAAGAACAAAACGATCGTGGGTGCTGCACAGGCGATGTTGCATGATCAGGGCCTACCCATTCACTTGTGGGTGGAGGCATGAAATACTGCAGTATATTTGCAGAAACGTTGTCCTCACAGGATACTTGGCATGAGTACACCCGAGAAGGCGTTTTCTGGTAAGAGGCCTGATATTTCCCATTTGAGGATTTTTCGTTCACCTATTTACATTCATGTGACGAAGGATGCCAGGAAGAAGTTGGAGCCAACTGTGAAAGTTGGGATATTTGTGGGGTACACTGATACGCCCCACAACTATCGTGTGTATTTTCCAGACAGTCGCAAGACTGTTGTGCGACAAGATATCAAATTTCATGAGGAGAAAGCCATGAAGCGTTCGCTTGAGAGGGAGCCACACTTGCATGCAGATGAGGAGCTATTAGTTCCTAAGGATGAGCCTCAGGATGTGGATCAACCACAAGAGGAGGTTCATGGAGTGGAAGCACACTACAGAAGCTGAGTGACTAGCTCAAGATGCAGAGAAGGTTGTAGGAGCACCTACATCACAGCGCAGACAGAGAAAGTCACCTGACTGGTATACTGGATACATGGCTCTTATGAGCAAGTGTATCATGACAGAGCCATCCTATTTCGAGGAAGCTGTGGAGGATCCCGCATGGGTAGATGCCATGGTGGAGGAGTATGATTCAATTGTCAGAAACAGTGCATGGGAGATTTTCCCAATACCAGAAGGGAAATCAGTGGTGGGTTCGATATGGATCTACAAAGTGAAGCAGGCAGCTGACGGGAGTGTGGAGAAGTATAATGCAAGATTTTTTACCCGAGGCTTTTCACAGATTGAGGGGATCGATTATGAGGAGACCTTTGCACCTATCACAAGGTATTCTTCCATACGGACGATTCTTTCTCTCTCAGCGTAGATGGGGTGGCACATTCATCAGATGGATGTGAAGATTGCATTCCTCAATAGAGTCATTGAGGAGGAGGTGTACATAGAGCATCCCGAAGGTTTCGAGATCTTCAGCAGTGAGTCGCATGTGTGCAGGCTCAAGAGAGCGCTGTATGGTTTGAAACAAGCACCTCGTGCTTGGTACACATGGATAGACAGTTATTTCACCGGACTTGGATTCTCCAAGAGTGAGGCGGATCCAAACCTATACCAGATAATGGTGGAGGGTAAGTTGCTGATCATTGTACTTTATGTAGATGATTTGATTTTGACAGGTGATGAGCTGTTGATACTCTCATGCAAGGAGGATCTTGTAAAAGAGTTTGAGATGAAGGACTTGGGCCTCCTTCATTATTTCCTGGGATTGGAAATTTGGCAGCGTAGTGGTGGAATGTTTGTTTCTCAGGGTAAGTATGCCTGGGAGATACTGGAGAAGTTCAACATGCATGGATCCAAGCCTGTTGATACTCATTTTCCTGGTGGATGGAGGAAGGAGGATACTACTTCAGCGGAGGTAGTGGATGCCACTATTTATCGACAGTTGGTGGGGTCGCTTATGTATCTGGTCAATACACGACCCGACATATATTATGCTGTTAACCAGATTTCACAAGCTATGGTTAAGCCTACCAAACTCTTTTGGAAGGTGGGGAAGCATGTATTGAGATATCTCAGAGGCACATCGGGATATGGATTATGGTACAGACAGTCGGATGAGGTGAAGCTGTGTAGCTTCACGGATGCGGATTGGGCAGGGAGCCCAACGGACAGAAAGAGCACATCTAGAGGGATTTTCAGTATCGGGTCAACAACAAATTCTTGGTACAGCAGGAAGTAGAGATCCATGGCACTCAGTTCAGCATAGGCTGAGTATATGGCAGCAATTTTGGCTGCATGCGAGGCTATATGGATGAGGAAGATCCTGGTCGGGTTGTTCGGTTCACACTTGGATCCTACTATGATTTATTGTGATAATTAGAGTTGCATCAAACTTTCGGTTAATCCAGTATTTCATGATAGATCTAAACACATTGACATCCGATATCATCATATCAGAGATTGCGTGCAGCGGAAGATCATGTTACTTTCATACATTCCCAATGAGGATCAGGATGTTGATATCTTGAAGAAGGCTCTCACCAGGAGAAAATTCGAATACCAAAGGGGCAGGACAGGGGTTGCAGATAATCCTTATCTTGTTGAGAGGGAGTGTTGAGATTGCAACAAGATGATGAGCTTAGTGGAAAGAAGTCGCCTTCACAAAGTGGGCCCGCAGGCTATTTTTGGCGCAAAGTCTATTTTTAGACTATGTCTATTTTTAGACATATGGATCATGTTCTATGAGTTACATGATGCTATTTGTGGATGGTTGGTCAAGTCAGAAAAAATATATGGAATTCTACTTTTAGACATACTGAGAAGAATCTATTTTTATATTTCCAGTCTAAAAATAGATATGTCGAATATTATTAGCTCTTAATAATATTTAGACTCTAAAAATTATCTTATTCTCTTGGAGCACTTCAGTTAAGTGCACAGATGTGGCACATGCAGCTGAAAGAAGGAATTACGCTATTCCTGAGGGTTTATTGGAGCTATTGCATGGATACTTTAGTTAGAACTCAGGTGACAGAGTTTGGTGGAGTTGATTGAGGAAGTTAGTGGAGTTGTATTCAGTTTAACTCAGTTAAACATAGTTGAGCTAGTTCTATCTAGTCTAACTGATTGATACACTAGTGAGAGTGGTGTGAATTAATTATTAATTAATTCACTAATTATTAACTCATAAATCAACTAAAGAATACATTAGTTAACTTCAGTGCATGGATAGTTTCAGTGGAGACCAGTGGAGAGGTAGGTGAAAGAGCAAGTGTGACTATGAGTTGTGACTATACTGGTGCATGAGTTTGCACCACACATTGATGGAGATGCCAATGAAGATTGGGCAGTGCATACCAGAGGGATTCGAACTCAGGTTGGGTCATTATTCATCTTGGATTGCACAGTAGAGGCAGGCTAACAGGTGGAGCAGATTGGAGCATGTGTTTTGCTAGATCTGAGCTTGTGTAGTGTGTAACAATTGGAGATTGTACTGAGAGCTTGTGAGGAGTTTGTACAATGATTTTTTACATAGTAATTTTTCATCCTGGTCACTTCCAATCCCTAATACTGAAGTGCCCTATGATAGGTCATGTGCAGTATATCCACCTGCGAAAAATACACAAAGATATCCCCTGAAGAATTAGAGAAAGTTGCCTTGAAATATCACTGGAGAAACTTGGTTAAAAGCCTAAATTTCTGGGTCACCATGCTTATATAGTGGCCTGTATGTGCTGATGGTAGGCTGATGGTTATGGATTAGCATTTTCAGCGCCCTTCTTTTTAAAAAAACCATGTGGATCCCTTTCTGGCAATGTTTCCTCAAAATGGAGGAGAAGCTTTGACCTCTAGAAGCTCCAGGGCGACGAGTTGATTGTTATTCAGTGGTCATAGAGTTGATATCCTTAATTTTAGAGCTTTGATCTTATCAATGGTGGTTTATCACTTGGAAAGTGGAACTTCCTCCTCCTTTCATAGGCTCCCAACCTCTTCTCCCTTCCTGTAAATTGATCCCCATCCTTCCACTACTGGTTGGTCATTGTTGGGTTAGTCTGATCATTCATTCCCTATACACTTCTATATTGTGATAATGCCTAAGCTATTTAGGAGAAGAAATGCTTTAGATATTTGGTGAGGGACTCAAAAATCACCAAAGGGAGGCCTTTGACATCAAGATCTAGGTTGTAATCTCTGTCTTTTATATTCATTAATAAAACATCTTATGTTTTCTTTCTATATTTATCTAATCATTTGCACAAATAGTATAATGTTCCTTGATCTGCTAGATAGTTGATGTTCAGGAATATTATGTATTGTATTACATTTTTTGTTGCCTATTGGTCTCCTGCAGCTAATCATACGCCACTAGTAACAAGGAACGAGCTTGAGGTATCGTATATCAAGGCTACCATTAAATTGTTCAAGCATAGCATCAGGAAAAGGTAACTCTATATCCTTTTTGTCTCATTTTGAATATTATCTAAGGAATCTTGCATCATAAAGTCTCATAAGTTGCTAGACCCACTCTAGGGCTAGAGAAATTGCCTTTGTCCGCAGAGGGGATTTATCTTCACAACAGAATTAGCGACTTTACTGGGGAACTTTAGCCTCTTTTCCTTTCCTTTCCCGTTTTGATTTCTGATCAGTTTGATCAATCATCGAGATCTAACTCTTCTTGGGTCTCTATAGGTATGTATAGGATTTGACAGTTATTTCAATGTGTCAAGTCTGATTTTGGTATGAAATTATTTTTTATTTTTCCTTTTTTTTAGCACTCAACGTGTTTTTTACCCTTACAAGACCACTGACATCGTTGTTTTATACAAAGCAGTTGTGTTAGTTCACCTTTCATCACTATTTTGTTCATCATAGATGTGTTTATCCCAAGGTTAGGGAAAAAATAGGGTTTCCCCCTATCTTCCCATTGTGTCTTGACCCCTGAGAAAGTTTTTCAAGTGTGAATGACCTCTTTCCATTGTATTTGGTTTGTTTGTGTTGTTTGAATGATTGGTTTTATCTCTTTGACTTGCTTGTGTTTAGAGTGAAATTTAAACATTCCCTATGTTTTCTAGTCATTCTCTTCGGTTGTCACTGGTATTTATCGTCATAGAGTTCATAGGATCTGTTTTAGAGTTATATTCCAGTTAGTCTGAACACTGTCGCACATCGCTTATAGCTTGTTTTTAAGTTGTTTTCATTTGCACTGGTCATCACTGCACTAAGAGATCATCTTAAATTAAGTGCCAAACATAAGATAACGATTGTTTGACTCGCAAGTTTGGAAGGGTGTGTCGTATTTAGTTCCTGAATTCAAAAGAGTAAATTGAAAGTGATTTTCATCTGGAACTTTATCATTTGGTTAGTTCATTTTGAAAAAAAGTGAAAGTAATTTTCATTCGTACATTTTTTGAAGCGATCTTGTTTTCCACTCAATAGAAAGAAAGTGAAAAGGATGCTTTTGCATTTATTTTTTCATTTGGTTGGTTTTACTTTAGTTCACTGATTGCGTTTTCATTTTGAGCTTTCAAAGTAAAAGAAAAACAAAAAATTATTATGTATCTTAGTGAAAAGAGAAGAAATTTTATTTTTCGATAATTTTGTATTTTGGGGAATAGTGAAAGTGAATTCGATCTTTAAAAGCAACATTTTAGTATTTTTGAACTAGTTTGGGGGCATCATTATTTTTTGCATTACTTGCACTCTTGTTTTTTTTCTTCCCTCATTAGTTTAGAATTCATCGAAATGGAAAGAATCTCTTTTAGAATTTAGCTGCATTATAGGGTTCAAGTGACATCTATATTGAGCTTTAAACTGAGACTTAACTGAAGATCAACTTTAAAATTTATCCAATTAACCTTAAGGATCATTTGAAATTAATGAAAACATTTAGAGGTCTAGGCTAGAGACGTGTTCCGACGTCATTAAACGAAGGAGTTGTCACTAACAGTCCGTGTTACATTCCGAAGGAGAAACTTTGTCCCATGTATGGAAGTATATAAGAATATGATCCACATATTAAAAGTATAAGGGGATGCTCTCATCGTATGGTTACACATTAGATAACACTGCTATTGATTGGACTCCCACGTACCGTCGAGCATATATGGGGAGAAACCACTAGGTGGCAAGCCTGCCATAGGTAATCAAGTTGGTCGCCTTGTGGGCATGATACACCAAACACAACATTCAGGGAGATTGGTTGTAGTACGTGTTACACAACATTTTGTCACCATCCCTGCAATCCCTCACCCCACATATTGGAGGATCATTCCCGTGACCTATGAGCAGTGTCATACTTTGCAAACACCTTCTTTGCATCCTTCTACATAAGGACATCATTTCTCCTATTGAAAATTTCCTCAAAGAGCACACAAAAACCTATGTTTTGGCCTTGGCACGGGTAGCCTATTCACCCCTCACGCCAATATGGAGGATTTACACTAGAGCCCGTGCCACCTAGCGCTATGTCTCAGTGTTGTGCCTGCGCCATCTATTTTAGGAATGTTTTTTAACAAAAAGAGGCCGAAGTTTCCTTCTAACCACCTCAGGGATGAGTCATAGGAAGTGGTTAAGTTGATGAGCCACGTATCTCCCTCTTTAGGTAGTGGTTTCCTCCTCCCATGGAACACTTCTTGAAGATAGTTCTCCCTTCCATGATTATAGGGATCCTAACCTCTCCCTCTCCCTCTATATAAGCAGGCCTTCTCCCTTTATGAAAGCTAGTTGAACATATATCTAAGAAGTTGAACTTGGAGAGGAGATACTATAGTTGATTAATTGCTATTGAGAAGGTATAACCAAGGAGAATCTCATAGAGAGAGCCCCGTCCGAATTTCCGATGAGCCTTTGTGAGACGCGCTCCACTAGAACCCTGTTGGAGGAGACCGCAGCATCGAATCTTGGTTGTACTCTTCCTTTATTTCATTAATATACTCGACTATGATATTGGTTCCATCATTGTGTTATGATTATCTGATGCAATTGATTTATTCTTCTTCGATTGACTGATAGTTATGAATGTGAAATAGTATGTTGTATATCGTCCTTTTTTCTTGTGTGTGAGTAGTTATCTGAGCATGAAAGTGAGCTGATCGTGATCTGTCAAACCAGAAGCGAGAGGAAGCCACTTTTTCCGATGACAACAATAGCGTAGGACCTCCGGTAAGTCATCTATCAAATCTCTATCCATTCATTAACTAGGAATCAATATTATAGCTTGTCTCGTTCGTGGCTAGACCCACTCTAGGGCTAGTGGGATCGCCTCTGTCCACATAGGGGATTTACCTCACCAAAAAATTGGCGACTCCGCTGGGGATCAGTGCAAGTTTTTCTTTCATCCATTAGGTCTTCTTCTTGGTCTTTGCTTTCTTAGCTTGCCTTTTCTAATTATTTTTGTTGAGTCTAAGACCCTTGTTCAGCCCCAAAGGATCAGATCTGACCTATTTTTTCCAAAATTTTACTTTTACCAGGGTTAACTTGATTGGCGTGTTTTTCGATCTAACAGTCGTGCCCACTGGCGCTTGTTGCTAGTTTAGCACCCACGCCATCCCCTGTTTAGCGCTGATTACAGTCAAACAGCTATGCCATTTCCTGTAGGTATTAGGGTTTTCTTGGTATTGGAGTTTTTGTTCAGTGCTTGTGCTTCTGGGATATTTTTTGGCATGTTTTGAGTGCCTTGGGATTGTTTGTGATTGTGAAAAGCCTCCTTCCTTCAGTTGTTTGTCTATTTCCTGTTAGCATCAGGGCCTTAGGGTTTTCTAGTGCTTTGGTATGCTAAGCCTCCTATAGGAGTTTGGGTCTTTTGTGTCGCAGTCACCTTCATTCATTGCTTGATTGCATTCAGCTCCCTTGATCCATTTGAGTGATTGCATTTGGTGAAATGAGTCTTATATATTTCATTCATTTTTGCTTCTTGTCACTCTAAGCATAGATTACACTGCTTGTATGGGTCTGTTTTGAAATATTTCTTCTATTTGAGAGATTGTAACATTGATTTGAGTTTTGTTTTGTTTGCTTTTGAGTTGATTGACTTGTTTTTCTTCGACTCTGGCATTGACATTCTCAAACTAGTGTGAAGGTTTTTTTTTCATGTCATTTAGTGCATTGTTTGCTCTGTTAGATTGAAAAATCAAAAAAAAAAAAAATGTGCTTGCATTCTTGTTTGCATTGAGGAATTGAAAAGTCTTTCGCATATCTAGCATTGAACAATTATAGGAAAGATTTCTCATTTCCATTAGCTTGCATCAAATTCTATATTGGATGCTTCTGTGTGTTCTTATTGTTTGCTATCGCTTGAAAACTCCTAACTTTCTCCTAAATAGTTTTTCATTGAACGAAATGGTATTTTATGGCATGTAGCTTGCATTTAGGGATTTGTGAGATCCAACATTTGGTAGGACCTTGGAATTGAAACATAAATACAAGATCAACTTAAAATTTACTCAATTAACCTAAGGAAACATTGAAACTTAACGAAACATTTAGTGGTCTAAGTTAGAGACGTGTTCCGGCATCTTTAAACCTAGCATCTGCCTCTCGCCATCTGGCTTCAGACAGCACTAGTACGGACTTGTGCTCCCTGTATCATCGAGTGTATAAAGGGATACCCCTCTAGGTTACAATCCTTTTATCTGTAGGAAGCCGAGTCTGCCGCCTTGTAACCATGATACACTGAACACAGCATTCAAGGAGAATACCTGCACGTACGTCAAGTCCTTGGTCGATTCTTCTTTCATTTGATTACCAAGGTGTATATGGTAGTTCACGGAAACCTAGTACACCCTTTTACCTATACTATCTAAGTAGTCATTTTTTATCTTTACTGACTCCATTAATTTTAAAATATCATTGAACACTTGTCCTTTCATGCTCATTTCAACCTGAAAGTGATAGAGTCACCTTTTACCTATTTCTCAACTCTTAAAAGATGAAATGGTAGAGTTTGGTTTCAATGTCTTAAAATTAACTTCCCACGAAATATTCCTAGTTAAAGTTATCTTCCTTATGTGTTTTTTGAGGGTTGTTTCTAATGGCAACGTTTCAGGAGTTTACCAACCAAGGAATCCCCTCCGAAGGGAATCCTGGTCCTTTTCCTGCTGTTGGAAATGTTGGTGCTCCTTATATGGCAACATTATCCCTTCCTAGGTTAACTGTTGGTTTTCATGTGTGGTTATTTTCAACCTCGGTGGTCCCGAGTGCTCCGACCTTTGTTCAATCATCTCCTCCACCTGAACAACATTGTGTTGATTCTAAAGTGGACCTCTCCCCTTCTTCTCCTGTTTCTTCATCCTCCTCTTCTACTTCGCCTGGTGATAGTCTGGCTTCTAGTAACTAGGTGTCTAAGAAGAAGAAGAAGAAGACAAAGAAGAAGCAGTCAAATAAGAGAGAGGCTAATGTTGCGGCTATTGCGCCTAAGAAACCATCCAACCTTCCAAAAAAATTCAAATTCCCTTGCATGTTATGCAAATGAAACCACCTTCTTCGAGACTACCCTGGCATTCCCAAGGTACTTAAAGTGTGGTCCAACGACTATCCGTCATTGCCTTTGGCTTCTGGAAGTCATCTTGCTGGCACATCCTTGACTAGTGCTGATAAGAATCATAAGAAATAGGGTAAGATCATGAATCCCTATAAGTTGTGTGAAGGGCATCATCCCATTCACCTTTGTCTGTACATGGATGAAGCCAAGAGAGTGTTGGACAACTCTACTATTTCTACACCCTGCCTTCTGGCTAGTTACCAGAAACTTTCTTTGAGTCCTCTGCTAGTTGATTCCACGTTCGGTCAAGATTCGTCTTTGGTCGATCCCACTCCCCCAAAAATTCAAATTCGGGAATCTGTTCCTGACCAACCATTGGACGTGGAATCAGTCAACTTGATCCCGCCTATGGTTCATCAGGTCTTTTCCGTCGAGAGTGGATCTTATCCCCCCTCATGTTCCTCTTGTTTCTTACTATTCCTCGAACTTGGAGAAAGATTCCTCCATCCTTTTAGTTCAAGAAGCTTCTCCTCCTACTCCCATGATGGACGTCTTGGAGGATGCTCCTCTTGCTCCGGTAACACCAAGGGAAGACCGTCTCAGTTCGATGGTACCCCCTCCAAGTATTTTGGTCACTTCCTTCGATTGGAGTTGATTTGCAGGATACCACCTTCCTTCTTATGTTCCTTTTGAGATAATGGTACATACTTCTGATATGGTCATACCCAGCATCATTCTAGATGAAGGCAAATCTATTAGTATTCTGTCTTCCAATACTTGGCAAGATTTTGGTTCTCTAACGCTTATGCCTGTTACTCAAAATCTATTGGCTTTTAACAAAGGAACCAGTCAACCATTAGGGATCCTTCATAAGTTGCTTGTTACTTTGGGAAGGAAAATAGTCCATATAGACGTGATGGTTGTTCCAGGCCCCTTGGATTTTAATTTACTCCTGGGGCACAACTATACTTATGTCATGGGGGAAATTTTCTCTTCTCTCTTTCATGTGATTTACTTTCCACACAAATTTCAGATCGTGACCATTGATCAGCGTTCGTTCTTCGGTCCTAACGTGACATTTGGTCCACCATCATCCCTTCCGAGTCTTTATCCCTGGGTTGTGTCTTCCCCGCTGCAGGTTAATTATGTAGCTACATGTCCCGTGCCTGCATTCGGTGATAGTACCATTGTGCATCATGTGTTGGGGGCATTGGGTCCTAATTTTCCAGATGTTTTTCTCCCATCAGATGAGAATCTCTTGGAAGCCATGACTTCTTATTCGACATGATGAGTTTTCTTTGGAGCATAGTTCGTTTTCTTGTGTCAATATCCTTAAAAAATGAAACAAGGTTGTTGGAGCATAGTTCATTTTGTTGTGTCAAGATCCTTAAAAAATGAAACAAGGTTGTTGGAGCATAGTTCATTTTCTTGTGTCAAGCTCCTTAAAAAATGAAACAAGGTTGTCGGAGCATAGTTCATTTTCTTGTGTCAAACTCCTTAAAAATGAAACAAGGTTGTTAGAGAAAAGTTCATTTTTCTTGTGTCAAGCTCCTTAAAAAATGAAACAAGGTGTCATGAGGATATTTCTTTTAATGTGTCAACCTCGTTAAAACAATGAAACACATTCCCGTTCAATTCGAGTCTTTGCTAAATCTCATAAAATCCTAGTCGAGTCTTTCTACTGATCTCATAATTTGAACCTTCACTCCATTTGTCGTTCATATGGACTACATCTTGGGGGGGCATGTACCTCAAATTAAGTCACCATGCTGGGGGCATGCTTAATTTTTCAAGAATAGTTTGTTTCCATTTCAAGCTTGTGTAGAAATGAAACCGGTTTCAAGCATATTTTATCTTTGTTTCAAGCTTGTGTAAAAATGAAACCAACTTCAAGCAGATTTTCCTGATTTCAAGCTTGTGTAAAAATGAAACCATTCCCATTTTACCTCTTGTGATTGCCATTTTGTCACCCTGTTTTTGTCAGATGAGCCTTGGTTTTCTCACTCCATTGTCACTATCTGCTTGGCAGATCATATGCCTTCACTTGGTTGTTTTACCCATTCCTAAGGAACCGCTGCAATGAGTGGTCTTGTTAGCCAGCCTCTTGACCTTTATCTTGTTCTGAGTAGTTTCACCATTACCGGAACTAGTTGCTACCCTTGATACCACTCGTTCCTCCAGGAGGAGTCACCTTTTCAGCTCTTTTCTGACTCTCTAAAACTGAAAATATTGTCGATTCGCTTGTCATTTTGAACTCGTTAAATGGTTGCAAAACGATATCTACCCAGTATACATTTACCCCTTTTTCGGGCTGGGATAGATTATTTACGAAAAAGGAATAACTTAGCCTATCGTGACTAAGAGGTTCTCTCAGACACAGTTTTCTACCTTTTTGAATCTGTGAGACTACCTACCAAAAGGGACTGCTGAAGTTTTCTTTTCTGCTTTCTTTTCAAACTCTCTAAATATGAAAATATGCTGAGTTATCCCTTTTTCAGACTCATCAAAAACTGATGACATCGGACTCCATTATTATGACGTTACTCGAGTTCCTCCTTCCTAGGGCTCATAAAATGTACTAGGTCAGATTTGTCCGAAGGACAAACTTACATCGCAAGCATATGCTATCCCCTTCAAGATTTTTTTTCAAAAATAATTGGGGTACTCGCTAGAAATGGTGGGGGGAAATGGAACCTGATTGTAGTCGTGTTGGTAGTATGTCGCTCTTGAACATGGAACTTGTCTACATTCGTGTCAGGTTGGGGATATCTCACTTTGTCATTTTTCTACCGCCATGGGTTTGGGTAATCTCTTTTGACCGCTCATCCGCTCTTTGCCACGTCGCCATGACCTCAGATCCCTTGATGTTAAATACTTCCAAATCTAGTGTCGTGCCGCCGATATCTTCAAGAGAAGTTTGCCTCTGAATTTTTCAACCTCCCTGTGATTCTCTGTTTTGATTCACAAACATCATATTCCTTTGTCTTGTGTCGATGATGTGGGAAACATTATGGCCCACCTTTGATTAGGTCACTTCCTGTCGACTCCAGCTCGTTATCCAAGAAGTTGATCTAGAGACTCCCTTCAGGTACCTTGGAGCCTACATGCCTCAATGGCAGGTTCTTCGCATTCGACGCAAGGTCCACATCATTGGCCTTTGATCAACTGACTCTGCAGGTGTTTGACGTCAAATCACTGTTCACATTCCATGGATTGTACCTTTCGTACCTTGAGAGCTATTGTCATTATTGAACGTCTGTTAATGGCTTTCATCATTGGCTGGTAATCACACGATTTTCTTGCATGTTCGACTTCAGCTCACATATTCACATGCTCGAATATGTACTTTATTCAGGTTGAGATGGAGCACAAGAACCTGGGTTTTGTCTAATGAAATCCAGGCTGCAGGTTCTTTGTGGATTACTATGACTTATTACATGACTCTTTTGATTGGATTGCTGCAACCATACCTGAGTTTGTTTTCTAACCCTTACTTCTGGATGGTTGTGTCCATACCTCGGGTCTCATTTATGTACTCTATTATGAATGGATATGCCCATGCCACATGTCATGTATCAGATGTATTAGTTGTACTTGTACTTGCAGGTTTTCTGATAGCAGTGTTTGGGTCGAACGTGCTCTCATAAATCATTTCACCCCTCCCTCTCTCTCGGACCTCACGCTTTAGGGGGCATATGTTACACAGAATTTTGTCACCGTCCCTACAATCCCTCGCCCCACATATTGGAGGATCATTCCTGTGACTTGTGAGTAGTTGTAATATTCCTACTTAGCCCAAGCTAAGAGGAATATTCAATTTTGTTTCATTTTCTATTAATTGAATAAATGAACCAAGGAGGACATGTAAAACTCTTGAAAAACAATGAATAAATCCATGCATATGTGAACAGGGACAAATATGGGCCATTTAAAATAAACACTTGCAGGTGTGAATGGTTTTGAGCTATGAGACTGGGTCAACCTTGACCAAATCTACAGCATAGTCTAGATTCAATGTACCTCATGGAGGGATAGTGCAGTTCTAGAAGGAGGCCCTCATGTGAAAGGAGATAATTCCTCAAGGTGGTTTATGGTTTGCCAAAGCTCTCATGTTATAAAAGGAATGGGAAGGCTCAAGAGAAGGTTGTTGATGATATTTGATTTTTATGTCTTTTTAGACAATTCGAGTTCTCTTGGTTGTTTAGCAGAGACTTGTGAGGATTTCCTATTTAGGGGATTCTCTCTCCTTCCATTGAGTAGCTCTTGGAGGACATTGCACTTCTCTTCCACTATCAGGCATATGACCAAGCTCCATCTCCCTTAGATAGTGTAAATCATGTTGGTGTTTACTTGTTTCAATGAGTTGCAACAAGTGGAGACTAGATCTGCTCAAATCTAGATTGTACTAGTGCCTCTTCTCAGTGAGTGTGTCTTTTAACCTCTTGGAAGAGAGTACTAGGTGTTAACCTTCAGATCCAGATCTTGGCATCAGGACAAAGTGTGCTTAGATTCTACAACGTATTCCCTTTTGCAGATCTTCATTATTTGCAGTAGCAGAGTTGCAGGGTGTTTTGGCATCGGCTTGGAGGAGAGTTCTCTAGTGATTGGATCCTTCCTTTCACTATGGTTATCCATGGATTGGCCATCCAATCCATGTTTGTTTCAGATCTGATCTGCTATACATTCTATGCTTCAGAATTTTCTGAAGATTACTGCAAATCTATAACTTAGATCTCAGATATACTCTTGTACTTTCATGACTTGCTGAGATCCCCAAGGGGAATGTATTGATGAGCCTTTCTTGTACACATATCTGAATTAGATCTATCTTTTCATGTACAGATCTGCTCCAAATCTAAGTTGTAATATACTTCTACAGTAAACTACATTTTTCAGATCTATTTCTGTAGATCTGCACTCCTATGTCTTGTATCTCATGAAACCCTTGCCGGGTTGTTCTCTTTGAAGTGTAAAGGAGCTGGATCTCCCTTTTTCTCTATAATTTCATGTAAAAAAATCCTGATCTGATATTCATGACACATTGTGTCTAAACACTTCAGAATATCGTGCTTCATGAGCTTCAATTAATTTTTGTGAGTCAAGACTTGGGGATTGGGCCTTTTCTAGCCATATCAAGGAGTGGGAGACATGTTTAACATAGCTAGAATGATTTTTTTTGGGTGAAATTTGACATGTACGTCTCTTATGACCTAAGCTAAGGGATCCCACCATCCTTTTCCCTTATTTTTACGAAGATATCTTAAATTAACCTTTTTAGGGCTTAAATTGCCGCTTTTCCCCACTTTTTTGGATCTTACAATGAAGAAGAAGTTGTTGTTGTAACATAAAATGATGATAATGTGTTTCTTGACACGTTATATGTATGAATAGCTTTCTGCAGCTCCAAAATTGTGTTTACATATTGCTGCAGTCCCATTATTGGGCATTTTCTAGCCATTCTAGGTGTGAGAGGCTTGTTTATCTCACCTAGTTTGCTTGGTTTCTGATTTCCTCTTGGATTTGGATATTAGATTATCAGATCTAAGAGATCCAAGGGCTAATATTGTTTTCTAAGGTATACATTCCTAAAAAATTCGTTTCTCAAGCATGCCTTGCTAGCAATCCCAATTTGGGGATACTATAGTGGTATCATAGCATCTTTCTTGGCTCAGCTTGTGAGTCTCAGCCCAAGAAGATAAAATAAGACCAAATGATGAATAATATGAGATTTATCTCATCATTTTTCATATCCAGAAAGGACCTCCCCTAGGATGTTAACCAGATGAATAGTTACAGTGAAACTCCTAAAGGGTATCAAGAAGAGGAAGAGCCATGCACTTCTTATTCTCAGAGAGGAGAAGACAAGAGACATAGAGGAAACTTGGAATCTGAGATTCTAAGTGAATACAAAGCTAAATCTAGAGCCTCCAAGGAGACTCTAGCTTTACCTCAGTTCATTCAGCTAGAGGAAGAGGGATCTACATCTTTGCATGTTGTTGATCCAGAGCAACATAGTTGCACCACGTTGTGTGAAGGCAGTGATGAAGAAAAGAGGACCCATGCCTTATGGGAGCATTCACATTACAGCTTCATTCATGAAGCAAAGGAGGAAGAAATGGTAGATAGTAGACATCTTGAAGTGAGAAACCCTTTCTCCTTTCTAGATGACACTTTCTCATTGAGCACTCCCCAGCTCAAAGAGAAAATTTTACCTGCAGCAGTTCTAAGGCCTCACTGGTTTTGGAAGACCATGCATGAGGAGGAGGTATCATCAAGAGATCCCATGAAAGGTTCACTTCAACATTTCATGGAGTGTAAAGTTCTTCAACAGTCTAAGGAGGCTCTTTCCTTCTCACACTTGGATCTTCATGGATTCAAGGAGGAACAGATAGATGATGGAGGACATATTCGGATGGATAACATCTCTCATGTTTGTGTTGGACACTCCTTGAGCCACACACATCATGATGGGAGGTTTTTTCCTACCACCTATTTGGATCCTTATGGGATCACATTGATCCTTGGGAAAATTGCATTTCAATATCCCATGAAATGCAAAGACAAAAATTTGAATTGGGAAGATGGTAGCCCTCATGGGAGGAATACCAAGATTAAGGATGAAAGGAGACATCCAAAATTGGTTGAGTGGATGTGGATGGAGAGCAAGAATCTAGTGAGATACTTGCAAATTTATGATACCATACAGCAGGAGGCTTGGCTACGTTGGATACTTCTGAAAGAGTTTGGCCATCATCCTCTTTCTAACGGTATGTGGAGGAAATATGTGTGGTAGGATACTTGCATCATTGAGCAGCAAAGAGTATGGGCACATTGTGTTGATATTACTTTCTTCATATCAATCACCATGTTTTCACTACATGATTTATATGATGGAGGTATGGGGAAGAAGCAAAATATTTTGTTGCTTTGGATGTTCTTGGGAGAGCAAGAGCAGAGTTGCTCTCACACATTGCATGATGTTGCAGGAGGAGGAGATGGAATTCTCTCCTTAGCCTTGGATGATATGGAAGTACTTCCACTCTGGAAGGAACTTCTTGTTTGTAGCAACATTATGGAAAATTTCTTTGACAATGAAAATGTCAAAGAAAGGAGCTATGTATTGGTAGGAGCCTATCTGCATGGGCCAATAGCACTGTCACTTTGGAGCATGAACTTCTGAATGGAGTTTCCCCAGGACCATTTCACTCTTGGTGCACTTGATGGACAAGAAGGAGGTGAGAAAGATGGAGTAATGGATGGAGACATCTATTACTATGTTATGGTCTTCTTGGTTTGGATTTCCAAGTACAGGAGGAAGGATCCTCATGCAGCACATGATTCATTTCTCTTCATGAGAGTATGTCATATCCTTATGGAGTATTTGTTTATGGACCCTATCATGATCTTTCTCTTAGCATGTGGTAAGGATATTGTTGCATTTAGTGATCTGCATACTCTTACCATTTTTATACAGTGCATTGCTCCACAAGAGGGCAAGATTTTCATTGAGCTCCATGGTCAACATTGGGCCAAATTGTATGATGGATATAGCCATCTCTTATATGGCCATGGGCAAGTGTTGTATTACTTCATGTATGTTCATTTTTTGTACGCATCCATATCCTATTCATTAGTAAATGAAATAACATACACAGACCACCATGTTTCCAGCAACCACTTGCCTTGTAATTTTCTGAAGTTGCAGTTGGAGAAACTGCATTGTAACTTCATGGGAGACTGTTGGTACCTTCTTGCACCATATGAAGCCTTCAATATGTTCTTTTCCTTGATCCTAATCATGGTCCCAATTTCTGATGTTGGTCTTTCTTTTGTGAGGAGCATGATTGGATAGGAAACACAATGGCTATATGTGTTCTTTGGGGAAGAGGGTTCCCACATTTTCTGCATTGCATGTTCTAATGGGAACATGAGAGGATATATGGCCACCATAGCCATAAACTTTTTTCTTTATCAGGTGGGCCGTGAGTTTGATGAGATACCATATGGTGATGATTTCCCATCCATCACATATGGAATGGTTTGGGCCAGCTTGATTCACAATGTTGGGGAGGAGATCTTTAGATATCTAGTCTTCATCTTGCCTCTTGAAGGCAACATCATTGCAGCCCAGGAGTTATAGCATCATTTTTCACCCTCGTGTGATTCATGATTGTCTCTTTGGCCTTGGGCACCCATTCCCACAGACTTGAACAAAATTCATAAAAAACAGTGTTAAAAATCCCATACGCGGGTATGCCCAGACTTTTCCGCGTGTATACGCGAGTCCACATGTACTTTTCCGCGTATTCCATTAAAATCATTAAAAAATATATAAAAATTCCCTATTTTCGGGCTGGGTTGATGGTTACTCCAGTAGTTCAACCACCCCAGCACGTGGCCAACTGTTTCCAACTGATTGAAACTACTTTGAGGGAGTATAAAAGCCCCTCATGTGTATGGCCTAAGGGAGAGAGAAATTTATAGACATTATACTCTATTGGAATCCCTAATTCAAGTCTGATTTCCCGTGCCTCCTGCACTTTCCCAGATTTATACAGGAAACCCTTGTTTCCTGGAGATGTTCATCCATTTATATGCCATCTCGAGTGCACAAGTCTTGAAAGTTTCTTAGCGAGGCAAGGGCGGGACGGATCCAGACGACGGTCTGCTCGAAGATCGTGGAAGGATTCAGGTGATCTCTCCACTCTTTATTTCTGTACATGCTGTTCATAATAATGAAGAACCATCTTGTTCCTGAACTTCTGTGTTAGTATCTATTTTTATATGTGGAAAGATTGATTATTAAGCAGTTATTATCGTTTATATCATATTTCACATGGATTACACTAACGTTTAGGAGAAATATATGCTGTACAACTAGGTTTCCGTGCATGTTCTTTCTTGTTTTCCAAGTTGAAGGAGGAAGAAAGGTTGCTGGGGGTTTGGACCCCGCGGGATCTACATCGAACGTAGGACTACGGGTGAGTTCTGCTATCGTTGTTATCTAGTTTTTTGCATTCAAGTATGGTTGTGTGTGAGTCCTTCTGAATGGCATGCCCTGCTCTGTGGAGGTTTGACCCAAAAAACCTCTAGGGTGATTTTCCCCGAAACAGAACTGGCGACTCCACTGGGAATCGCATTTTTGTGATTCCCCTGTTGGGTGGTTTCAGCTGTTTGATAGGTTTCCAACAGTTTTAACTTTTATTTCTAGTCCAGTTAACTCTTTCTCAGTCAGACTGAAGCCCTGGTTCCTTATCCAGGCTTGATCTTTTTTATTTTTTATTATTTACCTTTTCATACGCGGGTTTGTCTGTACACAGACGTGTATACATGCATTTTTTGTTAAAGGGAGTCGCGTATACGCGGGTTTCCTTTAGAACAGTCGCATATGCACGCTTGTTTCAAAACTGTCAAGTAGCGTATACCTGGGTAGATTTTGAAATTTTGGATTTCTTGGCTTTTTAGTCCTGTCTGCCTATGGAGACCTGTTCCTGCAGTGTCTTTGTATCCTCTAGATTGTGTAGAAAGTGGTCTTTGGTCTTTTCTCTCTCTTGTTTAGTTGAAAACTAGCTTATTTGGCAAGTCTTGTTTCTTGTGCTGGCATTTTTGGTTCGAGTACCAAGATCTCTTCCTGGGGATTCTTGGCTGTTCTGCTTTATCAGAACAGACAGCTCCTGCTTATTTACTCTTTCCTACCTTTGTGTCTTGCTTTGCACTTCGATTTTTTCCCATTTCTTGGTTGGTTTTCTTGAGTTCAGTCGACTAGGTCTTGTTGCAATTTTTGAAGAGTCTTTCTTGGTTCTTTGAAGTTTTTGTTTGCTACAAGGTTGTACTATTCTTCTAGGCTGACTGACTGAGTTTCTTGTCTTCTTTTGCTCATATAAATCTTGCTACTAGTTAGCCCTATAAGATTTGGAGCGTTTTTGAAGTTTTTGCTTGAAATTCAGTGTTGTTTGGCTTGGGATTTGATAGTTTTTCTTGGTCTTTTCGAGCTCTTCTTTTTATAAAATTCAAAAGCTCAAAAAACATTTTGTTTTGTCATTTGCTTTTGTTTTTGCATTTTTGTTTTCGTTTCGTTACATATTTTGATGCTTTGTTGATGTTTCTTGCCTTTGGTTTTCAACTTGATTTTGGAAAGGAATTGTCATTGATTTCTTCCTCTTATTTTCAAGAAATTTTGGTGTCTTTATACTAAGAGTTTCTGACTTTGGGAACTTGATTTGTGGATAACCAAAAAGAGATAAAACTGAAGGATCTTTGGGAAATTTCTCTCTGCTTTAGTAGATTTTTCATCTTAGAATTTGCATGCTCTTAGTGATTTGCATCAGGTGCACTTAAGCATTTAGTCATTTTCATAGTTTTTGTGAGTGTGAAGTTTGTTATCTGAAAAGAAAAATAAAATTTTTAGTCTCGTAGAACCTGTGTAGAAGTTGTTTTTCATCGAAAGACAATTACTGCATTTGCATGTAGTTTGGTTTTTATTAATTTCTTTTCTGCGTCAAAACACCACAAGTTTCATTTTCGTATCCCTTTGACTTAACATAACAGCCAATTAAAATAAGCGATATAATTTAAAAGCAACTAGCAAGTTTTTTAAGTGTCATACACCAACTAGCTAGGTTGTAGGGCCTTGGATTAGGTGAGTGGAGAGTTAACTCTCCAAGGCCGCTCAAACAAAACATAGAATTTGATTAATTGAGTGAAATCCAACTCCGTTAGGTGGACCGGGAAAGCTCTCCTCCAGAGAGTCAAGCGCGAGGGGAAGTGAAGGCTGAGAAGAGGGATACCCCCTCTCTGATTAGCTGAATCTGACCTCAAGACCGTTCCGCCCGGCTTCTGATACGGATTGGTGCCCATAGTTGCCACTCCTAGGTTCCACACAGGTGACTGCGGAGGGGAATACCCGTGGTACCTGAGGCAGACGTCGCATCACTTTCAGCAGTACTTCTGGGGGGTGCCCTTGCGAAGCTTGGGTGCTTGAGCCGGCAAAGGCTGTCATTAGGAGGTCGGCGTAACTGTTTCTGATACCTTCGCTAGTAGGCCTGGGCCGTAATTATCCCAGACTACTTTCGGGAGGTCCTATATTTTCGCTTTCTTGTATTTTGGTGTCCGGTCCTAATCACCCGGAGCGGAAATACCTGAAGGTTGTTTGCTTGATTGTATCTCAGGGATTATTTTTTAGTGAGTGCTCTTTGCTCCTAGCTTGCCTAGCTTTACACTTTTTTGAGTCTAATTAAAATCTATAAAAGTGGCTGATCAAGCGCCTCGTCGATCGAGGAGAATCTGGGGGTTATCTCCCGAGAGTCCAGAGCCTTCTTCAAGAAGGCGTAGGAGTGATTTAGCAGGTGGTTACCACCCTGTGGCGTCCGACGCAGTGGAGAGAGATCCTCCACAAGGGTCTGAAGGTTTCGTAGCTGATTCTGGTGTTGGTTCCGAGAGGAGCGCTCCGCTCACCTCGCGAGTATTATTTCCGCAGGAAGAAGAAGTACAGGTAGAGGAAGTGTTTGAACCCTCAGATTCACTTCCATCTCCTCTTCCTCCTGATTATCCATTCGTTGTTGAATACATCGGACCCGAGTCAGAGAGACCGGAAGATCCTCCTTATTATACATACCTTTCGATGGCCACGACTGGGAATGCGGCTTCTGCTGTGAGTGCTGCAGGCATTCAGACTCCTGCTTCTGTTGAAGGAGGGGGCACTATTGCTATATCTTCGATTGCCTCTAGTGCTGCTGTGTTTGGATCTGGTTTCACCCAAGCACATGCTTCTTAATCTAGTCCCTTCTATTTTGGAATGCCCACTAGTGGGATTCCTTCTTTTTCCTTTTCCGCTGCTGCAGCTGGATCTACACCCATGTCTTCCATGGCTAGTGGATCAGCTTCTTTTCAAGGGTTCCCCTTCGGAACTGGACATATTCCTAGTTCGAATCCTTCTTTAGGGTCCTTTCCGTTTACTTCTTAGACCTAGAGTTTCAACCCTTGGTCTGGAGGTCAAAGTTCGACTACTTTTACAGGTTGGAACCCTGTATTCACTACAGCGGGGGCAGGGAATCAGTTTTACGCTGGTCACCAAGGGAATGCTTCTTTCCCTTCGTCGAGTGCTTATCAGACTTTTTCCCCTCTTTCTAATGCCTGGAACCCCTATCAGGGGCTTTCCTCTTCATTTAATACTTTAGGAGGGGGAACTGGTCCGGTCTTTGGTAACTCTGCGTTGGGAGGAGGTTCTTCTCCTTTTTCTACAAGTTCTTTTTGGCAACCTGGTGCCTCATCAAATCCAGGGTATTCTTTTCAGAATGTTGGGAATTCATCCTATCAAGGATGGAATCCTCAGGCTCCGCCTCGTTTACCTTTTCTGGCAACGTTAAACTTGCCAGATCTGTCGAAATTGACGAATGATCTGATTCGGTACAGTCCGGGGTGGCCTCCGGTCCCGACCAAACTACCTTCAAACATTCCAAAGTTTGAAGGGAAGAATGGAGAGGATCCGGCTGACCACATCACCACTTTCCATTTATGGTGTTCTTCTAACTCCCTGATCGACGATTCGATTAGGTTGAGATTGTTTCAACGCACCCTAACTGGAAACGCCGCCAAATGGTATATTGAGCTAACTGGGGGCAGTTTTGCTACATTTGGAGAACTGGCTGTTACATTTCTAAACCATTTCCAGTTGCCTGTTCGATATGATGCTGGGACTGAACTCCTAGCTAATTTTAAGCAGGACGACGCAACCCACATTTCTGATCACATTCAGGAATGGAGGAGAAGGAAGAGGCTTATTAAAGCTCATATTCCAGGAGAATTCCTTTTGGAATGGTTTCTGAAATCTCTGCAGTCAGACATTTCTAAAGATGTATCCCTATCTGGGGTATTTTCTGAGGAGCAGGCCATTTTTAGGGCCCAGCAGCTGGAACTGATCTATTCTCAGTCTGGGGTCCTCCATAAATATTTTCCCAATGCTCCTCGCTCCAAATTATATTTATCCAAAACTAAGCCTAGTCCTCATGGTGATGGACTTATCGGGTCGATCAATAGTGGTGCAGCTAACCTGCTTACTCAGTTACAGCAGTTGTCTATACAATCTGCTCCTTCTGGTCAGGCTGTGCCTGCTGAGTCATCGCCTTCCCAATATTTGTCGATAAATGTTGTCCAAGCTTCTGATCCCAAAGGAAATCAACAATCCGAAGGGAAGAAGAAGGGACGGAATAATAAGAAAAAGGGCAAGAATGGGAAGGGTAATGCGAATAAAACCAACGAGCATGTTAGTGAGGGTCCAAAGGATAAAAAGAAAGTGAAGTTTCCATGCAAGTTATGTACTAGAGACCATCTTACACACCTTTGCCCTAAAATTCAGGATGCGCAGCGCTTGTTAGCTCAGCAGGGTTCTTCTAGTTCCCAGGCTGTGTTGACAAACCCTTTTCCCCAAGGGCAACAACTAGTTGTTGGCGCGAATCAAAATCCTGGGGCTTCCTCTGGGGGCACCCAGGAAGGGGAAATTCCATCGAACATATTCATGATGAGTGCTCACGTGGATGTCGCTACAAGATCCCGTGATTATGGCGGAGAAGAGTCTTCGAAAGCTAAGGATACTCCTGATGCTACTGAGCCGCTTCACATTACAAAGCCTACTGTTGAGTCTATGCCTCGGATGCCCAAAGCATCTACTAAGCGGTCGACGATTAATCCAAATGCTAGGGCTGCCCAGAACTACTCTATTGTGGAAGATCTGGCGCAGAGTCCTTGTGCTATGTCGGCTTTAGAGGTACTCCAGTCTTGTCCGGCTCAGCGCAGTGCTTTGCTCACTGCCATTAGGGCTATTGATCCGAAAAATTCTCTTTTGATTACTTTTGATATGACTAATTTTAAGAAGATACTAACCCATCACATGGCTTTTCATATTAAATCGTCGTACCGGAAATGCAACATCTTTCGGACGGTTGTTGATGAGGGTGCTTCCACATGCGTGATGTCTCTCACATGTTGGAAGACAATTGGATCTCCCAAAGCTGTTCCATCTACCACTCTTCTGACTGCGTTTGATGGTCATTCTCACAGACCGCATGGTATTGTCCCAGCTTTGCCTATCTGTGTTGGGGGAAAAACTATGAATATAGAGGTTGAGGTAGTTGATGCAAGCTTGGACTACAACCTTCTGTTGGGGAGAAACTGGATTTATGAGATGGATGCCATTGCATCCTCATTATTTCGGATTATTTGTTTCCCTCATGAAGGGAGGATTGTTACAGTGGACCAACTGGACTGTCCTCCTGTAGACCCGAATGCATCTACTGACTCATCTGTTCCAAAGTTGGATAATACTAAGGCACCTGTTGAGAATTTAGGAGTTGGAATGTATTCTTCCTTGATGGGTACTTTTGATATTCCTCCTCCTACGGTGCATATAAATGCAATTTCATCCTCCAAGGCTCCTCTTCGAAGAGATTTCTTCAGAACTCATTATTTTTCGGACCCTTGGACCTTACCTTCCCTTACTGCCACATTAGCGGAAGGTCAAGTGGGTGGAATGGCATTTCCGATGTCTGCAGCTGAGATTGCTTATCAGTCTATTGTTGACTCTGCAGAATCCAGTCCATCTCCTCTTTCACCGGAAGAGTTGGATGGAGATGTGGCTCCGGCTTGGACACTTAGTTCTTCTTCTACCCAGGATTGCCTTGATACCACTCTTCCATCTGAAGAGGCCATCCTGGAGGCTATGACTGGTATAGATAGACCATGGGATGACTTGCATCATCGGTCTTACTTTTTACCTGATTTGAGCGAAGTTGAAACAAGTTTTCCAAGTCCTCAGTCTCCTGGTCCTGTTCACCCAGTCTTGAACCCTTTAGCACCAACACAGGTTTATGCCGAAGGGAACATGGCTGTGATTTCTCCTACTATCCCGGTGAACATTTCCAGGGATCCCAATATTATTGAGAATGTCTTCATCGGAGCTGAATGTTCCCGTGAAGAGATTCAGATTTACACCGAGCTCTTTAAAGAGTATAGGGATGTATTCGCTTGGTCTTATGAGGAAATGCCTGGTATAGATCCATCTATTGTCCAGCATGAGATCAAGACTTATGAAAACGATAAGCCTGTGAGGCAAAAGCTTCGTCCGGTCAATCCTAGGAAGGCAGCAACTATCAAAGCTGAGGTGGAGAAGCTGCTTAAGGCGGGATTCATTTTCCCTGTTCCTTTGACTGAATGGGTTTCAAATCCTGTTCCTGTAGATAAAAAACAAGGAACGATTCGAGTTTGCATTGATTTCAGAGACCTAAATAAAGCATGTCCTAAAGATAATTACCCCACACCATTTATCGATCAGATCATTGACGAGTGTGCCGGTAATGAGATTTTCTCCTTCATGGACAGTTTCTCTGGATATAATCAGATTACTATCCGTCCTGAAGATCAGCATAAGACTGCCTTTATTTGTCCCTGGGGTACTTTTGCATACAAGAAGATGCCTTTTGGTCTTAAAAATGTTGGGGCTATGTTTCAGCGGGCCATGTCATATGCCTTCCACGACATCAAAAATATTATCGAGGCGTATTTGGATGATTTAGCTGCTCATTCTCGAAAGAGGATGGATCATCCTGCTCACCTCCGACAAATATTTGAACGATGTCGTTTCTATAAGATTAGGTTGAATCCGAACAAGTGCGTTTTCGCGGTTACATCCGGTCAGTTATTGGGATTCATTGTGTCTAGGGAAGGGATTAGGGTAGATCCCTTCAAGGTTGAGGCAATACTTCGGTTGCCTCCCCCGTCCTCTATTCGTCAACTTCAAAGTCTACAAGGAAAGGCTAATTTTCTTCGGAGATTTATCATAAATTATGCTAAAGTTACCAAGGGATTTATGAGATTGTTGAAGAAGGGAGTTCCATTTTTTTGGGATGACTTCGCTCAACGCTCATTCGATGCTTTGAAAAAAGCATTGACCTCTGCTCCTTTATTGAGTCCACCTGATTATAGCAGGGATTTCCTTTTGTATCTGACAGCAGCAGAATCTACTATTGGTATGGTTCTGGTTCAAGAAGATGATGCTCTTGCAGAGCATGTTATATACTATCTTAGTCGAGGATTGGTAGGACCTGAACTCCGGTACACTCCGATAGAAAAGTTAGCTTTAGCAGCTGTTCATGCTGTACAGCGACTCCGGCATTACATTATTCTACGAAAAACTTATGTTTTGGCAGCAGCCAATCCATTTCAGTTTGTCCTCAGTAGGCGAGTGATTGGGGGAAAATACAATAGATGGATTGTGATTTTGCAGGAATTTGATCTTGAGTTTATGTCTGCCAAATCCAAGAAATCATTGGTTTTCGCGGAATTGATCTCCGAGTTACCCTGTGGGGAGGAGATGATCTATGATGAATCCTTCTCGGATGAACATTTGTTTCTTATCTCTTCATAGGATCCTTGGTATGGAGATATCATTGTGTATCTTCAGACTGCGAAGTTTCCCTCTACTTTTTCGAAAGATGAGCGTCATAAGTTGCGTCACTTGGCTAAGAATTACTTGATTATTGGTGATGCTTTATACCGTCGAGGGGTTGATTCAATCCTGAGACGTTGCTTAACTCTCGAAGAAGCTGAGGTTGTGCTGAATGATTGCCACAGTGGAGCTTGTGGTGGTCATTTATCTGGGCTTGCTACAGCCCAAAAGATCTTGCGTGCTGGGTACTTTTGGCCTTCGATTTTCAAAGATTGTATGGATTCGGTCAAAAAGTGTCATCCGTGTCAAGTCTATACTCGAAAAATGTGCGCTCATCCAGCTCCGCTTTTTCCAGTCATTACTGTCGGTCCCTTTACAAAGTGGGGTATTGATTATACTACTTGTAACCCGCCTTCGGCTAAAGGTCACAAGTACATTATTGTAGCAGTAGACTACTTTACGAAGTGGGTCGAGGCTATGCCTACTTTTAGGAATGATGGTGAGACTGCAGCTCTTTTTCTTTTCAACCAGGTTATTGCTCATTTTGGTATTCCTAGAGAGATTGTCACTGATCATGGCAGTCATTTTTAGAATAGCATGATGGCTGAGTTGGCTCTAAAATTAGGTTTCCGGCAGGAGCATTCATCTCCATATTATCCTCAAGCCAATGGGCAAGTGGAAGCCGTGAATAAATCCTTGAAGACAATTCTTCAAAGGAAAATTGATAAAGCTAGATCCAACTGGCATATTATGCTATATCCTGCACTTTGGGCATACAGGACGTCAGTGAAAACTGCAACTGGCTTTACTCCATTTCAGCTAGTGCACGGGTTGGAATCTGTATTTCCCATTGAATGTGAGATTCCTTCTCTTAAGTTAGCTGTTGAACTTCTTCCTGACACTTCTAGTCTTGAAGAACGGCTCCTTCATCTGGAACATCTCGATGAGAAGCGTCGGGATGCCGCCACGATGAATGAAGCGCATAAAAACCGAGTTAAAGTTCAGTACGATAAGGCGGTCAAACCTAGGGTTTTTTTGGAAGGTGACCTTGTTTTGGTCTATGCCCAAGAAAAATATGCCCTGGGGGCAGGAAATTTTAAGTCTATGTGGTATGGCCCCTTCATCGTTAAAAAATTCCTTAAAAAAGGAGCATATACCTTGGTTGATTTTGAAGGAAATGAGTTGCCAGAGCCCAGAAATGGGCTCTATTTGAAAAAGTATTATGCCTAGGCTTCGACCTGACATTTTTCTTTTGTATATAGTAGTTTTTCTTTGTACATATCTTAAGTGGAGAGGAGGATAGGATAGCATGGGAGTGACTTACCAATAATA